>CAJQZM010030799.1:12787-23202 GCA_907164665.1 Colias nastes | reverse complement strand
CCGGTCTCACGCACCGGGTTGGGTCCAAAACTCTGTAACGTGCGCCCGCGTCGCTGTCACGGGGTAGGGGTAGGGTAGGGGGCGCGAAATTAGGCAGCTACTCGAAACCACAGTGTAATTCGATAAACGGTGACAAAAATATTTGGGTTTCTTTAACTGCCCGGTCTCACAGACATATAAGGTCACCAATGGCGGGTTAAAATATTTACTTAATTTTTAAAATTTATTAATATTCATTATATCCGAATCTCGCTCACTCTACGAAAACAGTTAATATATTTTTTTTAATATAATCGGTCTAATTTACATTATCTTAAATATATTTTTTTGTTTCAGATTTAGTTGTAGTTTATGATCAGCACCAACACCATGCTACGTTTGTCAACGTTTTGCCGTAAGTATTATTGTTTAGGAAAACCATAAAAGTACAGGTAAATTAGCTTGGAGAAATTTTTGCGTTTGTAGTAGTGTATGGTCAGCAAATAAAATAAAACAACATTTTATTTTTAGTTTTTATTTTATATATATATATATATATATATATATATATATATTATATAAATATGGGATTTTAAATTAAACTATAATATGTGTTTCTCCTCTGAAAAAGATGAGACTTTAATTTAATATTTACACATTTAACATACGTATAACTTTTACAAAATGAACATGATTTTACAAAATGACAATGTTACTAAAATGAAAAATTTACTAACCTGAAAAAGAAACGACATATTTTAAAGTTTAATTCTTTAGTTTGAGAAGTCAAAGGCTTGCCTCGACCATGTTTTAACACTGGAGCCATTTTGAATTAACAATACAAAGTTACAACACTTACACACAAATTAAACACTTCAACAAATATTATAACAATAATAACAACAATCAACAAATACAATTTACCGATACCACCCGTGGTCATTCTCCTTTATCAATTAAACTACGTACATAATAATTATAATTTTTGAATGAAATGTGTGCTTTATGTTCTAACGGTACCAAACAACTGCATTTGGCACCTGCGGACAGCGTAAACTGGTTTATTCTGGTTTTGTGCGTGTTTCCACTTTCCACTATCAAGTGACGATTTATTTATTTGTTTTGTTTCGTAATTATTATGGTCAAATATTAATTATGAAACAAATTATAATGGACACGATATTTTATTGTTTCACGGTAGTCGCCTTGTCGTTTGCTCAAGGACGTGAAATTGAATGATATATTTTTTTTATAAAGTCAAAACCATTTTCTTTCAAATAAAAACTTGTTTTTATTGAAAACAAAAGTGTTGCTAGGAATAAGTATAAAATTAAATAGTAATGTTAGGATATCGAAACATTTTTGTATAGGCCAGAACGATATAGTGGAAACGCGCTCTAAGATCTGAGTAATATACACACCACTACATATGCAAAAATTTCTCCAAGCTAATTTACCTGTACATACTTGTATAAAGCAGAAAATAACAAAATAACATCTTCAGTGCTCTTCGTTTCCAAAAGGCTATGTAATATTAAGAAAACAATTAAAAAACAGAACAAACGCACTATAGATACACGATAAGCAATCGCTAACATAAGATAAATATACACAAGTACAACATTCGCCAATTCAATCTTTGTTAAGAGGCACTCAGCTAAGACATAAAAAGTTGGACAATCGAATTGAGGCTGTCCTAATACGTTACTTCTTATTAGGGAGAACTGGGTTCAAAAACTGCTAAGAAAAACTGTGTTAGTAAAACTTGTTCGTGTCCGAAAACGCTTATCTATTCCGTAATGCATACAGTAGTTATTTATAGGACCAACTAGTAACTACTTCAGTGTAGTAATTGTAGAGATGGTAGTTGTGAATTGAATTTTATCAGGACTTTTTGTGTTTTATTACATGCCTCATACAAAACAATTTAGGTTTTTTAAATAAACTTCCCACCTTTGCTTGGTATAACTATAGTCACGGCTATAGCCGTCTTCTAAAATAAGAGAATTCAAAATATCGTTATTAACTCAAAAATATTCCACGTCACTTCCATTACCCTTCCTTCCAAAACATTATAACATTGACTACTACATATTTGCAACGTACAAACAAGTATGAGTGCTATGGTATTAATATTATAATACCAAAGATAAATTGATTATATTATATAAAAAATCACTTAGCGCCATAACAAATCACATTATTCTTCCGTTCCTGTAAGTTGGGAAAAGTAAGAAAACTGTATTCAACCAAATCTTTCCTCGCGGTTCTGAAGGCCAAAGTGCAATTGTTAGAACTTTACTTATACTACAGTCATCAATTAGAACTTTAGCAACTCGCCTATCGTTCATTTTCTTATAAAGTACCTTACGTCTCAAAGAATGGACACGTACCAACCTTTAAACTACGTACGTAACATTTAAAATATTATTTACTTTATTAACTTTTAAAATTAATAGGCGACAATATAACAGTCCTTATAAGAAACGGAGAGACTTAATATTTCTTAGTTCAAATTAAACTACACAATTAGCAAAAGAGCTAACGAAATAATTTTCTTTCAATATTCCTTTAAATTTACGTCTAGCAACACGCCTTCGAATGTTTCCAATAAAATATAACAACCTTCGCCCCCGGATTAAATATCTATATTTATTTTAAAGAAGTCCAATTATTCCAGGATTCTTTGTAATTTTACAAAACAAATATTTAGAAATTAAAGACAAACGGATTTAAGAAGGCGATTTATTCGTTATAATTAACTCGACGTTTCGCATACTTTATAGCGTGCGTGGTCGCGGGGAGACTCAAGCCTATCAAGGTATACTCGCGTAAAATCAAACACAAAAGAAAAAACTAAAATAAAGGTATTTATTAGGAAATATATTTCTATGAAACTATCAATTACGTATTATATTCTGTGTTAGTATTCTGATTAGCAGGAAATAGTAGGATGCGGCAACTCCAGTTCGACCATTGTCACCATACTCGAGTATAGATAATCTACAGGAAGTTCTATCCGAGAATCGATATACAGCGAATAGGTACATAGATTTACACGTGTATGAAGTATCAGACATTTGCATAATACATAGTTATAGCTTGGGAAATTCTATTATAATGTAATCTCTAAACTTTAGACTAACATGCCACTATAGTTCGACAACAAGGCTCTTTTCTTCTTGTGTGTATTTATATTAAAAATATTGTAGTGCGTCTTAAAGATTCTTCTATAAAAAAAAATATACCGGCCGAATTGGTAACCTCCTCCTTTTTTGAAGTCGGTTAATAAAGTTACCTATGGTTTTCTTAATCTTATTGTGGTCTATTTATAGTAACATTTTCCTATTTGATGAAATTTTTCACTCCCAGCGAACAGTTACAATAATTTTTATTTTTATTATTTGTCAAGTACACAGTCAATTTGTAAACATTAAGAGTATTGTGTTTGGAAAAGCTAATTTGTTTAATAAACATCACAACAAAACATCTATTGTTTCTGCTAATTGGAAGTAATCCAAACAAAACTATTCACTCACTTCACAAATTTAACTAGTATTCAATTATGTGTTTGTTGGTTGCTTTATTCTGAATGTTGTGATTTTATTATAGAATAAAAATTATTCAACTAATTCAGGAATTATTAGATATTCATTATTTAGGAAATTAAATATTTACAAATTTTAAGAAAAAAAACCCTCGAATTACGTTTTAAGTATGTAGTAGGTAGATAGTAACAAATTATATTCAATGTATGTAATTAATTAAAAACAAAATTTGCTAGCTATGATTACGTACTTGGTTACGACTTAACTTCATTACAAGAACCACTCAAACATCATCGGCACGTAAAATGAAAAAATTGCGAAACGAAGGAGGTCGACTGAATATTTTAAAAAGGAATCCTCGTACCTCAGTAATTTCTCGGCTATAAAATATAAATAGCATTCCGAACCATTAGTTTCGTGACAAGTTGTACAATGCGCTTTGTGATCGTAAAACGATGACCAGATTGTGTAGACCCTTCGTAACAATCGCTTACCTTGGTATTGCGTATTGATTCATTTTCTTGAGCTGCCTGGAAATGCATAGATGCTGGGATTGTTGATCGCTCATTTATTTGTTTTGGGTTAACAATCTATGAAAATAATTACGTTTAATAAGATCTGAAATCACATTTGACGGAGCTAAAAAAAATTGCACATTGCGTAGTATAAAAAAACGAATTAACAAGTTTTCGGTTATATTTGAAAGATATTTCATAAGGTTTTCCGCATGTTTTCCGTAATTGCGAAATTCTCAATTTTGACATGATATTATCTGTCCACTAATACTTTTCTTACAAAGCATTTTTGAGTGTTATTGACTTTTCACTAATTGCTCCATCCATCGACCTAATTCTTGTACCAAATCGTAAGTAAAGGTAACAATTATAAAAGGTTCAGACTCTCTTACCTAATGCTAAAAATGTTTAATTCCTTACGTCGAGGTATTTATTCTTTGAAACCAAAGCAGAGGGAATCACGAGTATGGACAAAGCACTTGATCACAGATTTTCGATGGCTGCAATAAACATGCCTTTTCACTAAACTGTTTCTTTGTTTTTGACCTGCGATCAATTGAGTTTTCAGGACTTTAATGTAAGAAGTGTACTAGCCAGTACATGATATAGTATAGTATGATATTATCTTGTTAGAATTAAATTATATTGTTAGAATTTAAACTATGGAACCTTTTAACAATATTTTTTTTGTTATATTAATGACGTTTTTCATTTCCCCGGATTCCGCTAGAAAATGATAAAATAATCAAGTATCTAATTTCTGCAGATGTAAAGACGAAATTGCCATCATAAAAATATCTCCAAACTAAATACCATAAAAATGGTACTAATAAAATAATATTCAATGTCAAGAAAGTATGTACAATTACTAAAATACACAAGTTTTTACGTAGATACTGAATGCAATGTAAGAACTAAGAACATGTCTTCGCTGTAATCAATAACGCCTATCGCCTCTTCAATTTGCATCGTATACTCTGTATTATGCTTTAATTAAAGATGTAGCTCTGGATTATTATGAATATGTGATTAAGTATTTTAGTTGCCATTCTTGTTGATATAAATAGAAGTTCTAAATCCGATGCGTGGTCGTATGAGTTTAAATGTAAGCAAAACTATTTAAGGCGTTACCCGGCAATTTCGACTATGTTCAACCTCTATAAAGTCTGGTACAACATAAAGCACAATACCGAAAAAAATATATAAAATAGGATGGTCTTTGATCTTTAATTGCTCGCGAGGACTTTTTTCCAAAGTTAATAGATTTCTAGAAAAAAAATGTGCCGTGGTCATCGATTTTTCCGCAAATACTCTATAAACTTCGTAACCTGCTGACTTAGAGCTCTGAAAATTTTATGTTTAATAAATTATCAGTTACACAACAGTCCCTGACGAGGATTTTTTGTTTCACTGATTAGTATCTTTTTAAAATACAAAATGCGAGGAAAAAAGAAGGTGCAGGGTGAGAGGTTTGAGATCCGTCAAGTATGCTCAAGGTTATTAGCGCATGTAAAAGCCTTAATAAATCTAATCTATACTAATATTATAAAGCTGAAAAGTTTGTTTGCTTGAACGCGCTAATCTCAGGGTCCGATTAGAAAAATTATTTCACTGTTAGATAGTCTATTGAGATTTGAGGAAGGCTATAGACCAGAGGAGGTCAAATCATAGACCACAGTTAGTATTATTATAATCATTTTGTATATTATTTAAATATATGTATTATGTTTAAATTGTTGAATGTTGTTTATAGATCAAACAAAATGGTGAATGTAGGACCCGTATGAGTTGTATAATTTACAGCTGCTTTAAAAGCAACGATAAAGATAAAGAGAAGTTACGAACTTTCAGGAATTTCCGAGATATGGTGTGCCTTTTGTTACACAAAAGATTATTATGGATTGCATAAGATTTTTAATCATTAACTTACTTTTTCAATAAATATGTGTTTCGTCTATAATAAGCCTACTAATTACTATGATGGTAAAGTGCGGGTAGATGTATTTTTTAGGTTTATTACTTTATATGCAAATGTTATTACTTAGTTTATCTACCATTACTATACATATAATAAGCTCGTAAAATAAATACATTCCCAAAAAACAACGGTAGATTCCCAATTCGTATATAGTACCTACCTAATACTAAGTATTAGTACCTATAGTATTATATTATCTGTGCTAATACATACATGATATACGGAATATAGTTTATGTAAATATTAAATGAATTTAAAGTGAAAAATTTAAAAATATTAAATCAGTTTTGGATAAATTTATTTCTATGGCATATCAAATAGATCAATAAGTAACACAAATAGATCTCTAGCAAATTAAATTCAACTTTCGATTAATTTACCTTCGAAAATAAGATCCTTCAAAATACATTTTATGCACTCAACCTCAACTACAGTTAAACTCTTCCTCTCTCATATTATGTTTCATTTGCAGTATGTTTGAATTCATAGGTATGAACTTTTAAAAATTGTTTGTCCATTAATAAAATTTCACCTGAACAAATACAATTTCTTATTAAGACTCGATTTTGGCCCAGTTCAAACGAACAGATTCAATTCGAAACTTAAACACTTATCAAAGAGCTGGGATGAGAAAATAATTTCATGATCTTATTGAAGCGAGTTTTTAAACTAGAAATAGGTATTAATTTATTATTATTTCATGATAATATACAAACCTAATGTAATAACATATCGCTCATTTGTTCTTCGCAGTCAGTTTTACAATTGTAACAAAACACATTATTGTGACGATGGAATTTTCTAGCAATTCAGTCACATCCACATTCGACTCACGTTTAGTATAAAACGCTTGTCAAGTATAGGTCGAGAGATGGTCGAGAGGGTTGTTCATTACATCTATACCGTGCGTCAAAATGGCTCCTTTATGCAGATTTTCACTCATTCTCTGCATTTCTACAGTGTTTTTGGTTTCACAATGCGAATGCATGAAAGGTTAGTTTTTAATTTAATTAACTCGCATAGAACACGTGTCTTTTATGCTTTGAAGAACTGGGTTGCAATTTTAAATGAAATGCTGGAATACATGAAAGATCTTTGTTGTTGTTTTACTGTGGTTTTACTCGTTACGGACTGGTTTCTTCGCGTAAAAATAATTAAACTCAACTAGGTATTCCTTTGTAAATGTGTAAATATTACTCAATCTTTTGTTTATGTAAAGTATCTTAGAAATAAACGAGTTAATTTAATGAGTTAACATTTTCATAACTGAATATGATTAATTTTTGGCACACATCTGCTAAAGAGTAAGAAAGTTTCATTCTTCCTTTCTTTATAAATTCAAAAGATATATATACTTAATAATTACGTATAATTTAACTAAATTAACTATTAAAGAAATAAAACTATTAATACCAATTGAGCATAATAAATTAAGCAAAGTGGAACAGAACAATCAATCATGGACTTCCGAGCTTGTTGAAAACCAAGCAGCTGTCTTAATTTTATTAACACTTTGTTATCGGCTGTTCTTTATCAGGATTCACTTTTTTATAACCCTTTTTAAATTTAGTAGTTTAAAGGAGCTTATACGTTTGTTTTGCTTACTTGTGTTTGAGTCGTGACCATCGTAAAGAAATAAATTATACAATCAGGTAAATAAAACATCAAAAAAATGGTTGCCTGTAAAGTCGGTTTTACGGTCGAAGATTTTACGTGACAACGTCTTTTTCTCGATCATAGTTGAGTGGGAGAGAGACGCAAGGCATTCGGCGGGCCTCTCTCTCGTTCGGTGACTCATCGTAACGTTACCGAGCGTTACACTTTTTCATAAGTGACTCCCAGCCGCAACCTAATTTAAGACGTTGTCACGTCAAAAACATTTTTTATGAAACGTTTATTAAAATAGATATTAGTACAAAAAATTAACTTATTAAAATAGAAAATAATGTAACTATTCAAGTCTATTTTACACCAAAATAATGTGGATAATTGATGATGATTAATTTAATCTAATAACAATCACAAAATAAACGCTGATCTAAACAAATTTAAATGCACAACTGCAGCAAATACAAAATAATACACAATTCCACCAGCATACAAATGTTCTAAACGAATGTAGCAAATAAAGTGAAATTCATTAAATGCCTTATCCACGAATCAGCACAATTCGCATTCAATTGAAACAAATTGCCGCTAACAAAAGCTTATAGATTGTATGCGGTCAGTGACTGAGAAAATAATATGTTCATCTAGTGTTTGTTTTATAATTATTCTTCTCTGTATTTCTACGTCGTGAATATAGTAGATTCAAGCGTAGAGTGAGGTACATACTAGGGAAGCGCGTACCATCTTAGACCACATCTTAGCTTAACATCAGGCGAAATTGTGGTCAAGCGCTTCCCTATCTACAATTAAAAAAAAGATAAGGTACTGGTTTATGTAGGCACTTCTTTTCTCTTCCTTGCGAATAACATTTTAAGTGACTGTGAGCGCTGTTAGAAATTTCATGAGGTTTCACATCGCGAAATTATAATAATAAGTGTAAAATTTTTGTTTTCTTTTTTGTACTAATAATTTAATTACTTAATTAAATCCACAGATGTTGAGGATGCGAGAGCGGCTGCACCGTTTGGCATTGAAAAATTATGCACCAGTTCAACTCTTCTCCAAGTGAATAAAAAGGCACGTATCGCAAATTAATTTAATAATTAGTATACTTGTGTGTTTTACTACTCATATTGATTTTAAAACTAATTCCATTAGGTATGGTTTATTTTTTGTAATGTAATTATTCTAAAATTTTATGTTTTATTCGAAGTGTTTGATTGGTTTTGCTTTTATGGCAGAAGAGAGAACTTTATGATGTGCACTTTAAATTCATTGAATATGTAATAAAGCTCCTAACAAAATTAGCTTAGAGTAGAAATTTAATTTATTACGAATGGGTATCTTCATTTATCTGCGTTCAGTTCATTTTTTTAGGTATATTAATTTGTATCTATCTAGATTACTAATTAAAACATTATTTCAAGTATATTAACTTAATAGAGTAATGCAATTTATTAAATGAATGTGGAAACAAAATCATAGATGTATAAAATGAAATTGAATAGTAAAATGAGGTAGTTTTGTCAATTATTGTGTAATGTGTAACAGAGCTAATTATTACTAGGTCAGCACAATTATAAACGCGACTCTTGTCAGATCTAGGTCGGCTAAGTTTGTTAAAACTATGAATGATCTATCTTATTACATAGTACCTATACTGTGAATAACTATTTTTAAATTAAACAAAATTTAATCAGCAAAATATAATTCGTAATTTTATTGTTATATTATGTGCCATGAAACAACTGAAAAAAAATGATAATTTTTTGTAGTAGAAATTGATTCATTTTCATTTCGATATCGTTTTTTCGACAGATTTGAATCGGGCAATTCTGTCAGCACTGTCAAGAAAAATTAAATTGTAAAGATTACATCAAAGAGCAATTAACTTATTTATATTTCACTAGCTTTCTAAAAATAAAAAAGACACATCTAAATCCGTTGCGCATTTTTAAAAATACACAGGGACAGACAGACAACAAGAAGTAACATTGTTTTATACTATGTAAGTATGTAGAGAAAATAAAAAAGACACATCTAAATCCGTTGCGCATTTTTAAAAATACATAGGGACAGACAGACAACAAGTAACATTTTTTGATACTATGTAGTGATGAAAAACATAGTTTAACTGTAGGTACTACAAGATATCAATACCGTATCCGGTTAAATAATTACCTGCTATAAAGTCTCAGTGCGCTGAGTTCAGTGTGTAGTTAATGGAGCCATTAATACTTCTGATATGCTTTTAAAAGAGAATAGGGTCTCCACACGAAGACTACAATTGTGTTGTTCAAAAGAAAAGGTTCTGAATATTGACGTCTTTAAAATTTAGGGCATATCGAAATGGGTTCGTATATAAGTTTTTTGATGACATAATCAGTTTGTATTTCGACGATCGTTGTATAATACATCAATATGAATGGTTATTTGTTAATATTGCTTGTGTATTTTAAATTTCAATAGGCATATGGAACTTACGAAAATCAAGTGATTGAATGTTAATGTTTTTTTGTAATAAAAATGGGGCTTCTTCGAACTACCAAAGGTTATTGTCTTATTCTGAACAAATATTAATGTAATATGAACACTAAATCACGACCTACATCGCACGTATAAGCAAGTCAATAATTTAGCAAGTTACCTATGTTCGAACACCACTTGGCCGCTCTATTCCCAAGAATCCATTTAAGCACAAAACAGTAGCAACAAACTTTATTTATTACCCGCTTTGCCTAGTTAGCTTAGTGGCTCCCTTGAACATCGTTTGGGAAACTAAACTAT
>CAJQZM010030792.1:29902-47705 GCA_907164665.1 Colias nastes | reverse complement strand
AATCAAAGCTTTTTTATGATGTTATTGTATGGATAAAGTTATAAAAATAACGTCATCATATTCACAGAAAGAATTTTTATCTATTTGAAAATATTCGACATACATATAGCTTTTGAATTAGTTGACAGAAACAACTACGTACTCTAAAGTACAGACTTACAAGCTGAAAGGTAATTTTCTATAGTTTACTAGTAATTTATTATGAATTCTAGCATATATTTTTGAATTAGATTAAAATAGAAATATGCATGTATATAAAAATTAATGAAATAAGATTCGGGGTGTCACAAGGGTATGTTGCAGGTCCTTTGGTATTCCTTATTTATAATAACGTACAAATCACTTGAAACACTTGTAAGCATACTTTATACGTATGGTATGGATGTGTGAATGTGAAATTAGCACACATATTAGATTTAACAGGTCGAATATTGTGTTTTTTGCATGTATATACGAATATGAGATATTTAATTGTTGACATTGTTAGAATTTCTGAACAATCTAAAATTTACGAAAAGAGCGTGTGCGCCGAGCACACTTGTCAGAAGTGAAAGTTCTCTTGCAAGATTCAAAGATACCATAATCGTCGTATTACTCCATGACGTGACGGTATTACCATGACGCGACCTTGAAATTTTACTCACAACGCGCCTAAAGAAGTTTCACTTCAATAATAAATAATTATTAAAAATAGTCAACAATTAATATATTATAATGCATTTATTTGTGTATGTATGGCTTTTTTAAATGCGATGTGTTTGACTTACATCAACAAAACACAAGCAATGATATACTACAAATTTTAACTGAATACATATAACAATGTTTCTTTTATAATAACATTTTCTTTTGAAAGAGTGACAAAACATAACACTTTAAAGATTATTTCTTGTTTACATTGACATTATATACAACGCTTTTAATTGAATTGGCATAAACTAAAAAGCAAACAGGGTTTTTCAATTGTTTGAGATCACAAAATTAATATTATATTCAAGCGTAGAGTGAACAGGTACCTTCTAGGGAAGCGCGTTCCATCTTAGACCACATCTCAGCTTAACATCAGGCGAGGTTGTGGTCAAGCGCTTCCCTGTTACCAATAAAAAAATATATATAATATAATCGAACTTATTCAATACTATTTATAACATTAATATCAATTCTATAGAGTTTATTATTATTTAATAACTTTTGTTACTTGTATGTAAAAGTTTTAATTGCATAAGATTGTTTCTTATACTTGAAATTTGAAAATAACAGTAATCCATAGTTATAAATTTCTTTTAATCAAAGTCTATTTAATATATCCCATGATTTCACTATTAACATTGATAAATTAGTCAATATGTTTTTACGTAAAATTATCATTTAACTTGATCCGAATGGCATTATATTATTTTCATAATCAATCATACATATTATATTATACATTTACATTTTATATAATTACTAGATTTCCGCCCGCGGCTTCGCCCGCGTTTTCAAAGAAAAACCCGCATGGTTCCCGTTCACGTGGGATTTCCGTGACAAAACCTATCCTATGTGTTTATCCAAGTTACCCTCTATATGCTAAATTTCATTGTAATCGGTTCAGTAGTATTTGCGTGAAAGAGTAACAAACACACACACACACATCCTCACAAACTTTCGCATTTATAATATTAGTAGGACTTTAAAGAACTGTATATAACGATACATAACGTTATATATCCAAGCGCGAAACGCAACAAAAATGAACTCTAACACAACGTGATAAAGATGTGCTTTGCAAGTGTTTTGTAAGTTATTTCTCTTGTTTTAGGAGCCTCTTGCAATATATTGACGAAGAGTTAATGCTCAGGTAAACGATACGCATGGACACGCTGATTTTTTTTAATGTTTATATATTTTTTTGTATGTATGTATGTATGTTGGTGGGTTAGTTGTGGTTTTTCGGTCATATATCGACAGATTTTATAGTTTACGTGTTTGAGGGTAGTTCGTTTTTTATATTATAAATAAATTATTTTGAAAGTTTTAGTGAATCAGGGTAATTAAAAATAATGAATACTGAATATTTATTGAACAAACATTATATATTATTATATATTGTAAAGATAGATATGAGTTAAGGAAAAATGAGATTTTTATAATTCGGTAGCTTAAAAATTGGAATAGGAGAAATCTGTCGTTATATGGTAGGGTTTGTAGCGATGCATATTGAAATAAAGATGTATATGAATATCTTGTAATATAGAGGCTTTTTGCATTATGGTTTTTTTTCGAACGGATTTTATATATATTTATTTTTACTTTGCGATTTTTTAATAATTATAGTCGTATATGGTTTATATGTGTAGAAACTGTGCATTTATCACGCATGTATTTGTGTACAATTTTGATTAAAATTTACGTAATTAGAGTTAGTAGTTAAATTAACCATATCGTAAATTTGAACCGACTTTATGTAAAGGAAATATTATATCTTTCGACTATCACTTCGTGTCCTGCACCACTTGTTATTTGACTAATGAAACTGCCTGATACAGTGTTTAACACTATCCCAGCTTTGATATCTAACAGCACTGCATCAACCCCAGCCTTTCTCCCAAAATATACCAAGAACTACCATATTCTACCATTCACAGGGCAACACTTCCGCTCACAGCGGACACGGCCGCGATACAACAAGCTGGCAACACTGGCCTTTCTATACACGACCACCATTTATCGCAGTGTATACAATTAAAGCAGAACTATCTAAATAATTCAACAACGAATGTATACCAGAGTCTGACTAGCTTCCAAACTCCCATGGGGGCGTCCAGTGTTTCTATAGACGATCCTTTATGTAGGAAAATGGGCGATAGCGACATTATGTATGTGGATCAGCAGGAATCTGATACAGTGGCTGATTCCCCGCAAAATAGAAACGCGAATTGCGAATGTGGGCTCTGTCCCAAACCGGAATCTAAAGATGTCAACACTTTAAGTGACTTACAAAGATCCGTAGCACCAAAGTGTTCCTGTGATGCGTGTAATTCAAACGGAGACATACTAAGCTATTACAGACACTGTTCGAATCAAAATCGAGATTCCGGAATAATATACTGCGAATCGTGCAAGAAACAAAAGATTTCCGTGTCGAATTTCCGCGCGTTGCAAATCGCGAATCGGTTGCAGATTTCCGATTCGGGCCATCTAGAAAACGGGGGGACGGACGAAGAGTTGTGCCGGAAAATCGACATGAGTCTGGACATGGACGATAAATACGAACATCGGAAACGGCACAATCGGCACAATTCCGATTCAGTGACGGCAGGAATCGATTTGAATCAATTCTGTCAGTGCGATATGGAGGGTAGTAAGAGAAAAACGTCGTCGGTCGATGAGATTTTCAAGATGGTGGATGAGGATGCTGCGAAATTGGAGGTTGCTGACGAGCAAGTTAAGAATCAGCGGCAGAGGAGCCTCTCGGATAGTCAGAGGGATAAAGCGAAGGTGGAGGGAGAGGGTAAGTTCTTTTTTTACTTATATATAACTAGCTGTACTGCGCGGTTTTATCCCTAGACGAACGACAAAATCTAGTTTTTCTATAGTATTTTTATATTTTTATATATCATTTGTTATTCTGATGTATAACCTATATTCCTGTAAAATTTCATCCAAATCCGTGCAGTAGTTTTTTGATAAGTATATGATTTAGGTTTCGCAACTTCTGGGTATGTTATATCGAACTTATCTGTCAGTTAAATGAAATACAAGACAGAAAGTGTTAAAATTGTGCAAAATTTTATAATTTTTAATTTATAATTTTTCCAATAAAAAATATGTACCTATAGATAACCTGTCTTTTACGGGGCAGGTGGTCTTAAATAAAAACGAATCGTAGGTACATCATATTAAGTTTTTATTGTTTTAACATTTCATGCTGTGCTCAATGATATTATAAATAAAAAGTGCAGATAGGAGGCCAATTAGCCACAATTTACTTCTGTTGTCTCTTTCGCTCACGATAGTTGAATCATGCCATCTCACTTTGACGTCTAATCGTATGTGCGTTAGTGTGCCGTTTTTGAAGATCGGATGTTGTGTTGGTAACCTGTCTACACCTTTTTACTTATAATTGCGTTGTGCTACACAATCTCTATATGTTAACGGTTATTTCGCAAACACAATATTTCTGATTCCAATAAGTGCTCTGCTGGCAATGGCCCTTGATCCTGGTAGGGTCGCAGACCTCTTTGCACTTGCAATCGCACTCGGCGTCGGTTGTACAGGGGGGGTAATAGTTTGATACATCTGCTGTAAAGAGAGAATTGGGTATTTGAATAAAAAATTTTTTTGTGCTAAATGGAAAGATTATATATTAGTTTTATAACAAAACTATTTTTTAAAATTTTTTTTTGCAATAATTCAAAAGTTATTTCAAAATAAAAATTAGTCTTTGAATCCAGTACCGAAGACACACCGACAACTCCCGAAGCGTCACCCGAACGCGTGTGACGTCATAATGTTAGTTTTCACTCATTGCAGTTGATAGAAAAACGTATACAACTATAACATTTTGACGTCACATCTATGGTGACCAGTCATGGCGCGTTTATAGTCACGTGATTTTAATTTAAATTTCATCAATTTTTAATTGCTTATAATTAATTGAAAAATATTTTTTTTGGAGTTTTTTGCATTAAATATCAATATTATTAATAATAAAGTTTTAAAATACATAAAAAAAATCAATATTTTTTTATTATTCAAATACTCAATTGGCCATTTTAATAGGACATTTTTTTAGGCAGTTATGGCTCACGTAAAACCGATTTTAGGCGTAGCGACGGCATG
Source organism: Colias nastes (assembly GCA_907164665.1). Classification (NCBI taxonomy): domain Eukaryota; kingdom Metazoa; phylum Arthropoda; class Insecta; order Lepidoptera; family Pieridae; genus Colias; species Colias nastes. The sequence goes on along the minus strand of CAJQZM010030792.1, from coordinate 42,881 downwards.
CGTCGTTTATTTGCAGTAGTGTGTACGCTGTTTCACATCTGCCAGGCGTCCCGTGACGGCTCATACTTTTTCTCAGAATTTAATATAATCTATACTAATATTATAAAGCTGAAGAGTTTGTTTGTTTGTTTGAACGCGCTAATCTCAAGAACTGGTCCGATTTGAAATTTTTTTTCGGTGTTAGATCGCCCATTTATCAAGGAAGGCTATAGGCTATATATCATCACGCTAAGACCAACAGGAGCGGAGTACTGCGGGTACAACCGCGGGGCACAGCTAGTTATTAATAACCAGAAAACTAGACTACTTTCAAATTGCCAGAACTAAAACAAATACAAGTCGGTAAAAATACAATTGAATTGAGAACCTGCTACGTTTACTTCAGAACTTTTCACTGTGTGAACCGATTTTGATGTTTCTTTTTTTATTTGAAAGCTGATGTTCTCCCGTATGGTTAAATGTGGTACAATTTAATATCGTATAGGAGCTAGCAACGTTGACAAGAGAGAATTTTAGTATAGTTGGTTCTTTGATATACTGTTTCTCTTCCTATTTCGGTTAGAGTCCGGGCTGTCTGGCTGGCCGCAGTGGTTGCGTTTATTAGTGCGCATCTTATTTGCACAGGAAAATATCCGTAATTTAAAGTCATTTATTAACGCGTAATTTTTAATCTTTTGCCTTTAGATAGATCCATCAGACATAAATTTTTTATTGCAAGATGTTTTTTTCGTTGTTAAATAGGTGCCAAACTACTTTACTATTTACAATTTTTTAGCAACAATCTACCATGGTGCCTCCTTTTCCCAACGAACCTCAAATAGGACGTTAATGTAAACTTGATAAAAACCAAATATCATCAAATTCATATTAATACCCAAAAGTGTAATAAATATGAAACCATCTATTAAAAATATCAGTTTACTAATTATTCAATATAAGTATTAAAAAAGGATAATATAATATAAGTAATAAAGTCATTACTTACCTTTTAAGCGGACTCATGTTGATGTAATTTCACTTATTTCGATGACATTTTAATTATTTTGATATAAAAAATTGCGTATGGCACCTATTTAACAACGAAAAAAACGTCTTGCAATAAAAAAATTATGTCTGATGGATCTATCTAAAGGCAAAAGATTAAAAATTACGCGTTAATAAATGACTTTAAAGTTAAGTATATTTTCCTGTGCGCACTAATAAACGCAACCACTACCGCCAGCCAGACAGCCCGGACTCTAACCGAAATAGCAAGAGAAACAGTATATCAAAAACCCAACTATACTAAAATGACTTTTTTTAAAACGTTACTAGCTCCCGTACCAATAAGTCAGTTCGATATAAAAAGAAATAACCCACTTTAATATAAAAACTTGCCTATGCCCTCATATTAAAAATACTAAGAGCCGATTTTTCAATGCTTGGATAAAATTTATCCGTCCAATAAAGTATTACAAGATAATATTAAAATGTCACGTAAACTGTCAAATACGGGCAATTAGAATACGTTTTTAAAATGGTAGTTTTATACATTATTCGACGAATAAGTTTTAACCAAGGATTGAAAAATCAGCCCTAATACTAATGAATAAATAAAAATAAAAACCTGTGTCACAATACACGGCCAGTAACATTGTAGCGAAGAGGAAAATAATTATTTGTTGCTTCATTTTGAGTCTTAGAGTCTCCTATACTGAATCTATTAACCTCCCATTACTATATATAGCATTTATTTAATTTATAATCACACGATTGTCTTAGAAATTTACGACCATAAAGATTTATAATGCGCAAGAAAAATAAAAATATTACACGCTCTTCATTCGATCGATATATCGATTCGATACACCTGTCTAAAATAATCTAAATTTGTATATATCAATACGTAAACAAATATAGAAAAAATTTTAAAATAGTTGAGAATTGAGAATTTTCTGTTGAGTAGATTAAATGGCATTTAATTGAAAAAGGTCGCGTGATGGCAATACCGTCACGTCATGCAATAAGGCGACGTTTTTGGTATCTACGAATCTTACCAAAGAAGTTTCACTTCTGACACGTGTGCTCGATACACACGCTTGATAATGAATATAATACAAGACGTAATTTTGTCACTCACAATTAATATTAGGTCGCTCAAATATTATGAAGCTGCTCATTTTGTATTTTATGTAACGCAAATTAATGTTTGTTAGTTGCTGATCTATTAATTTTTCATCGCTCGCAGTCAGTCGCTCACTTAGTAATTCTGTTACCCCAATTAATTATTTTTGATAACTAAAACTTTAATTTACAGTCACTCGTTTAAATACTACCCAATATTTATTCGTTTTATCTGCATCTATTTTAAGCAATTGCTGCAAACGATAAACAGAAACATTCACATCTAGCAAGCCGCACTAGGCCAGCGTGGTGGATTATGGCCTAACGTCTAAACCATTGTTTATCTTTACACATAGCAAAATATGTAGATAGATGATGATGATGATGTTTTTATTATTCTATATTTCTAGTATTTTACTTAAGTTTTAAAAGCTTGATGTCAACCATTTCTTAAGGATATAAGTACATCAATTTACATATTTATCCAAACTACCCTTGATAGCCACCACAATAGAGGTTTTTTGAAGTGAAACTTTTTTATCGGGGTTGGAAAAAAATTTTGTGTAACATTTTTTCGTTACGCGTGACATTTTTCCGACGCGCCATCTTTTTCTTATCCCTACCACGCGTGATTCGACGTATTTCTGTAAAGTTGCATATAGTAAATTATTTTTTTAAAAATAAGGTCATAAAGAAGTTTCACTTCTTCCGTGTGTACACTAGTACACGCACACATTTTTTTGTATGAGAAATAGTTTGGCTGTTATTATCAAGCGTAAAACTCGTTGCTAGCCCTGGCTCCGCCTGAAGGTGACATGTTTTTTGTAAAGTTTCAAATTTTTAAGACTTATTATATTTTAAAGCAAGTGGAGACAAAACCAGAAAAAAAAACCCTAACCAGAATTCGTTTTTGAAGTTATAAGTGTAGATCTTGTACCTCATATGTACTTATCATCTACTAGTTTTCTAAAACTTTACAAATAATATACTAAAAACCTTCCTTTTTGAACAACTTTATTTATAAAAAAGAGCGTGCGTGCCGAGCACACGTGTCAGAAGTGAAACTTCTTTGGCAAGATTTAAAGATACCAAAATCGTAGCCGCACTCCGTTGAGTCAGTATTGCTTATGACGCGACCTTGAAATTTTACTCTTAAAGAAGTTTCACTTCAAAAGCACATCAAAATCTGTTGCCTAGTTTGAAGATCAAATCATAGTTAGGGACGGACGGACAGCGAAAGCGTCTTCGTATATGTAGTGATACGTTCAATAAATTGAAATTCGTTTATTAAATCAAAACTTAACCTAACCTTAGAACTAAACGCATTCAGGTGATAACTGAAATGATAGGTATGTACCAATTAACTGCTCGAGACTGCCATCTTTGCTAAGGTACCGAGTAGGTAACCTGTATAAAAATATTCATTCCCCATATAATTTACTAGCTGCGCTTCGCGGTTTCACCCGCATTGCTCCGCTCCTGTTGGTCTTCGCGTAATGATATATAGCCTATAGCCTTCCTCGATAAATGGGCTATCTAACACCGAAATAATTTTTCAAATCGGACCAGTAGTTGCTGAGATTAGTGCGTTCAAACAAAAAAAAAACCCGTCAGCTTTATAATATTAGTATAGATAGGTGTAATTTATTAAGGGCTGATTTTTCAATCCTTGGTTAAAACTTATTCGTCGAATAATGTATAAAACTACCATTTTAAAAACGTAATCTAACTGTCCGTATTTGACAGTTTACGTGAAATTTTAATATTATCGTGTAATACTTTATGGACGGATAAGTTTTAACCAAGCATTGAAAAATCGGCCCTAAATGAATAAAACAAACGTCTCATTTTCATATTTATGGTTATAATTATTCAACATGTATTGTACATATTATATATTTGGTATGTAGTATACGCCGCATGTACATATGCTCGTGTTGAAGGCATCAACAATGCTACACGTGCCCTTGATTTTATCCGGCCTGCACACGGTCTTGCACTTTCTGTCGCACTCGTAGTCCGAGTCGCAGTAGGGATATTTAACTGCAAAATATATAAAATTCTTTAAAAGAAAGGATATTAAAAATCACCTAAAACTTGGCAGAATTAAACCAAATTTTAATGGAATATGGTACTTCAACTTGTCACTACATTTTTTTTTTAAATAAATAAATCTTTATGGCGATTTGAAAATAGTACAAATTATATGTTTGGGGAAACTTAAAAATTGAAATGGGTGGTCTTAGGTCAAGCAACAGCTTTTAAAAAAAATTTAAATCACACACCAAAAGTTCAGAGTAACAAAGACAAGAAAACAGTGGAATTGACAAACACCTCATTTTTGAAGTCGTTTAAAAAAAGCTTCAATCAATCAATTTGCACTCTCTTTGCAGTTTTTAAAACTGCAAAACGGACTTTGATGAGGTTTTTTTAATTGACAGAGTGATAACAATTGAATTTGTTATATTTTTAACTAGCTGTGCTCCGCGGTTTTACCCGCAGTGCTCCGCTCCTGTTGGTCTCAGAGTGATCATTATATAGCCTTCCTCCATAAATGGGCTATCGTAACACCGAAATAATTTTTCAAATCGGACCAGTAGTTCCCGAGATTAGCGCGTTCAAACAAACAAACAAACTCTTCAACTTATAATATTAGTATAGATGAGCGGGAAAAGCTAGTAACAATATAAAATATATCTTACTTTTAGCGTTAGCAACTGCCGCCAACGCTGCGAAAGCGAACAGTAAAATTACTAAGAATTTCATTTTTCACAAAATTTTCTGCTGAAATTTCCTTGACGCTTAATTTATAATATGCAGTCTTGTATTCTACTAGAGCCTATTTATATAGGATACATTTGACAGGCATAGAAATAATAATCTGATCACCGTTACATTGTTTTTCTAATTCCATAATATTTAATAATAGAAATAATCGTGATCACCGTAAATTTTATTTTCCAATACGTCAAATGGTTATTTAAGATTTAAATGACGAAGTGAACTTTTTCAATGTTATCATTGTGCATTGAGGTATTAATACTACGTATAGAGAGGACACCACGAACAAAATTTGTGCGACAAGCGCGGCGGCGCGAGACGGCTAGTGAGTACATACACTTTGTAGATATTCTGCCTCTTATTATGTATATGTACTTATAAATTAAAACCAATCAATGTAACAAATAAATATTGTTTATCTTATTAAAAAAATAGGAATAAATAAATATTAAATATGTTTGTGTGTGTTAACGAATTATTTGTAACTAGCTGTGCCCTGCGGTTTTACCCGTTTTGTTCAACTCTTATTGGTCTTTGCGTGATGATAAATAGCCTATAGCCTTCCTCGATAAATAGGCTATCTAACATTGAAATATTTTTTCAAATCTGATCCATAGTTCCTGATGTTAGCGCGAACATCCAAACAAATAAATACCAAATTGTTTTATTTGTAATAATTATTAAGTTATAGATAATTCTACTAGCATAGTATATTTTTTTCTTCTTACTCTGGACTCTTACTTCTCAACTGGACTTTGAATTTTACTTTCATCAAGGCTACAAACTTTGCTTACTATGAAACTAGATGGTCTGAAAGACAAAAAAAGAACTGAAAGCATATATTTCTTTGTACAATTTGTAAATTTAATCGCGAGGAGTGGCCCATTATGTCACTTCTATACCATTTCAAAATTACCTGTTATGCTACAATAATATAGGTTTATGTATTTATGTATTATTTATCTATTATAGGCACAACAACGCCCCCCGTCCCGCCCCGCAGGGCGAGGGGCAGGCGGGCCAGAAGCCCCGTCCGACCGGCGCCTAACGGTCTACCGCCGACACCTAAAGTTCACATGGGGGCTTGTTTCTCTAAGGTAAGAAGACAATTTATTACCAACTTTATAGAATTATTCTTAATCTCAAACATTTATTTATTAAAGAAGACTAACTACACTTAAAGTTCTTATGGGCAAGCCCCCATAAGTACTTTAACTTTTTTCGATAAGAATAAATGTATGCTCTATTGTCACTAAATCAAAAAATTACGAATCCACTCAGCTTAAATAATTTCCACCAACTTTTATATCACTTATACAAAGTGGTGCTGACAATACGACAATAAATGAAAACACGGACAATACTATTTGATAGGAATAATTGTAAACGATAAAAAAAATCCTAACATCAAAAATTAAAAATTAAAAATTTCAAACAAACTAAATAGCATAAAATTTGAAAAGGAATAGAACACCATGTGTAAACATTAGTTCACTGACCTGTGATAAGAGCGGCAACAGCGCGGTCCTGTAGCGAATTGCTTTCTTGGCGCCATTATTATTAAAATTTAGTAAAAACAATTACACTGAATCACAAATGTATTAACTTAATAATCAGGTAACTCGCACCAGCATGTTATTTATTAATCAAATCAGGATCGATGTTCAATCACGTAGGTAATTATGCAAGTCACTAAATTTTTCGTTTTTCAATGTGGCCACCATGAATTTGAATACACAAACTGCACCGTCGTATAAGGTTATTTCTAACGATTAATATGACCCCAAGAAAAAATCCAGTGGTGTTATACCGTTGATACCTAACAAACACGAGCGGCGGGCGGCGGTACTTCAAAGGCGAGGCGGCACGGCGGCGGCGCGGCGGCTAAGCGCGCTACGAATGTACCAAGTCCTGCAGCACCGTGCGCACAGAGCGATGACGCGTGAATCGTCACAGGATTCCACCGACACACTGACCTACATTTGAAATCGCAAGTTTCGACAAGAAAACGAAGTAATAAACGACACTAGATTTATCTCTTTCGCACAAAGCAATTGTTACACGCTTTATGACTCTTATTGCTCAGACTTAAGGTATAATTTGCGATGAATGAAATGTAAAAATAAATTTGGCCAAAGTTTTCAAGTAGCGTAGTAGTTGGCAACGTGTCTTTTATGTGTTATCTTTTTATGTTTATACCGATGCGGCGGTCGTCAACCTGTATACATCATGTTGCAAATTTTAAAAATGAAAAATAATTCCCTGTGACTAAACTACTGCGTATATTCAAATGATTTTTATACAGTAGACTGAGAATGTGTTGAGGTATGCGAAGTTTAATTTATTGTCGAATTGTCAGCACCACTTTGTATAATACTAGCCGCGCCGCGCGGTTTCACCCGCATGGCTCGCCTCCTGTTGATCTCAGCGTGATGATATATAGCCTAATAGCCTTCCTCGATAAAGGGGCTATCTAACACCGAAATCATTTTTCAAATCGGACCAGTAGTTCCTGAGATTAGCGCGTTCAAACAAACAAACATACAAACAAACTCTTCAGCTTTATAATATTAGTATAGATAAATAATTACACCAATAGCAATAGGATATTCCAAGTTTAATTATTTCGATTATCATTTCAAAAAAGTGAATTGAAGAAAAATTCACTTGGAAGTCTTCTTCCTTCGGTCTGTATGTTTTATATTCTCCCCAGGTGTTCAATGGTTGTCCTTTGAGGATAAACTGTACGGCGTCCTGGATTCACCCGGATACAAGGGATCAGCATATTCTTATTGGTAAGTCTCCTTCTGCTATGCTAAATTTAATTATCATACATGCATCCAGAATTATCTATGTAATTTTATAATTGAAGTTTGGTCGATTTTTTCTTTCCATAGGTACACTTACATGTTCTCTTTTCACATTGAACTATTTAGTCTATTTTTCCCATAATATTGACTACATCCATACTAATATTATAAATGCGAAAGTAACTCTGTCTGTCTGTCTGTTACTCGAACCAATTTTCATGAAATTTGGTATGGAAATATTTTGATACCCGAGAAAGGACATAGGCTACTTTTTATCACGGAAAATGACGCAATCCCGGAAATCCTACGGGAACGGGAACTATGCGGGTTTTTCTTTGACTGCGCGGGCGAAGTCGCGGGCGGAAACCTAGTACATAATATTATATCGACTAACATCAAATACCCACCCCTACAGGTGCCGAAGAAGGCATATACACACTGAATCTAAACGAATTGCACGAAACTGCGATGGACCAGCTCTGTCCACGACGAACTATATGGATGCACGTTATAAAAGATGTGCTGATGTCCTTGTCTGGTGAGTAAATTAATATCTTCATTTATTTATTTATTTTATTTATTAAGGTCATCCAACACTTGTCACAACAATACTTATTATATAGGTACAAGTTACAATAAAAAATTTTGACAATTGTGACAAACAATTATAGGACAACACAACATGGAAAAAAAAATAATAATAATTACATTTGAGTCAAGTCACGTCACAAAAGGAAAAGAATACAAACCAAATCAAGACAATTCGTTGAAACATTTACGTATTCTATGACAGTTGTCGTGAAAAATATCAATACAATTCATCTGTATAATATGTATGTACATATATTGTCTTTTCCTGTATGTGTAAAAGAAATATTTCACAGTTTAGTTTAGGTGTTCAGTTAAATGAGTGAATACAGAATCGTTTATATTATTTGCGTTTATTTTAAAATTACATTTCAATATCGTTCGCAAATAACATGAAAAACTGTGGTCCCAATTAAGATCCCTAGGGAACTCCTGCTGGGATCTAGGTATTAAATTTATACTTTATTAATATACCCGTTAATCTTAATAGGTTAAATACGATTTTTGAATAATGATACGCAATATCGGTATAGTAAGTCACTTTTAGTCCTTTCTAGGATATATTATATTTTTTGACAGCATTCAATGCTCCAGTAAATCAAATGCTTTGCTGAAATCTATGCCAGGAACTCATGATTTTTTTTTTGTAAAGCGTTTTCTATATGATTTCTTATCATGGATTCAAAAACATTTCCAAGTGTTATAGATGTAAATTTTGGTACTTATATTTTGGTTTTACATATTATCGACATTGCAGGTAAAATCCCATCCCAACCTTCACGAGTTTTTTGAAAGATTTATGATTTGAGTACTATCTCTAGCGGGTAGTAGTGGGTGAACCGATATTGATGTCCCCTTATTTGAATGCTAGTACTCTCCGGCTAGGCCAATTAAAATTTTGCCTAGTTCTGATATACCTATTGCCTTTTCTCTTCAATATTACAGGCAAAACCCCATCGCTATACCGTCACGAGTTACTATCTCTAGCGGGTAGCGGTCGGGCGGGCGGAGGGAGATCACTAAGAGTGTTACCGCCGCGTTTGTTGCCGCGACGTTTTGCACCATCTGCGAGATTGCCGGATACGCGAGGTAAGTATATATACACACACGCACACATGCATAAACAACGAAATAAAACAGACTTACATACACACATATACACGCACACACGCATAAACAACGAAATAAAACAGACTTACATGTACACACACACACATAAACTACGAAATAAAACAGACTTACATGCACACACACACACACACACACAAACTACAAAATTAAATAGACTTACATGCACACATATACACGCACACACGCACAAACTATGAAACAAACAGACTTACATGCACACGCACACACGCACAAACTATGCAATAAAATTTATTTTATTTCAATTTTTGCCATTTTTCCCTATTATTTATTGGTCTAAGATCCGAATATAGGTCGACCTGTACCGGCGTGATAATAGAATGAGACCAATTTTATAATAAATGTAGTCTATTAAAAAATCTATTAAAGATGGGTTTACTGAAAAAATCCTGGACAGGACATTTTAATTAATTTTAGGTCGACCTATATTCGGATCTTAGACCATATGTATGTATGTCAGGTTGCACATCGTGTGCGGTAGTGCGCAACCCGTATAACGGGTATAAGTACCTTTGCGGCGCGACGCCCGCCGGCCTCTTCCTCATGCAGTGGTACGATCCGCTAAGGAAGTTCATGCTGCTCAAGGTAAAGGGATAGATCAATTAATGAGAAATTGTTTCGATTAGGTTGCGAATAAAAAAAGAATGGTTGAAATCGGTTCACGCAATCGGAAGTTATGAGAAATTAAAATATTTGTTTGCTTCACCTGTATCTTTGTACATATAGGAATGACGGATTCCTTTAGAATCTATTTTGACCCAATTAAAATGCACATTTAAATTAAAAGATAGTTAATTCAAACTATTACACTTATTAACGTTCATTGACAATACCTACAGTAATTTCAAGAGTTTATCTTATTTATCCGCGTTTTTTTTTACTGAGTACACAGTACAATGCCAGATTTAATATGGGAAGTGGCGTCTTTTTTATTTTTAGGGTGACCATCGACCAAACCGTTTTTTATATGCAAAATAGTAATAAACCGAACTTTCTATGATACCTCTAAACTCAATCTGAACTGAGTTACAGGCGTAAAAAGAACCGCCAATTTTTAAACTTCTGTCTTTTATTTTTTAGAACTGATTTCATTCAATTTAGGCACATACTTTTTAGTAAACTTACTAAGTTTACTTATTAAAGAATAATAATAATTTCACAGAACATAGAGTGCGTATTACCATCGCCGTTACTCGCGTTCGAGTTGATCATCACACCAGAACTGGAATATCCTTTACTTTGCGTGGGAGTGACGAGGAAACCCATGCGACTTAACTTGATTAATATTAACTCTGGTAAGTTATCTAAGTAAGCATAGGATTTGCTTACATATTGCGATAAGTAGGACAGGGTTTGACAAACAATTTTCGTTTTTAATATTCATCAATCGAATCCGACTCGAAGGACTATCAAATATATGAACATTTAGTGGTCCTTCAAGCCGGATTTTAACTGCTTATATAATAAACGTGAAAGTGTCTCTGTTTCACGTCGTAACAGAGCGTTTTCTTGGTTCATTCAATTCCAATGAAAAATTGATTCGACCACGTGGACGAAGGCACGGGTAATAGTTGGTTTGAATTAAAGGCTCGTTCATTTGGTGGACCTTCGAGCCGGATCTACACAAGTAACCTATGTTTATATAAAAAAAAATTAATAATAAATTAAGACGCTATATAGTTCCATTCGGATGAGATGGAGGCGAGCCCCAGAGTTCACTTTTTATACCTGTGTCATTAAAATGTACACAACTATCTTAGCAGCTTATTTATTTAGTGGTCCTTCAAGCCGGATGGAAAGTATCGACTTACGAATATATCAATATTGTTTAAATACATTTGCAACCTATGTATATAGAAAATAATGTTATAAAATACGTGTAGGGGCAACTTGGTTCCACACGGACGAGTTGTAGGCGAGGCCCGGAGACTCAATATAACTGTATACATGTAACTAGATATCAAATTTTCTTACATTTAGTGGTCCTTCGAGCCGGATTTGTATGAATATCTACATATTTTGAAATAATTCTGTTTTAAAGACGTTTAGGGGAAACGTGTTAGAGGTAGGAGGTTAGGAGACCTGGGAGCTTAGTATTTTATTCCTATATCATTTTATATTGATATAACTATCTTATAGGGTATATTTAGCGGTCCTTCGAGCCGGATCTAATGTAGCCAACTACGAATATATCCTAATATTCTTGATTTAATACGTTACCAACCTATGTATATCTATAATAATGTAATAAATACGTGTAGGGGCAACATGGTTCCATTCTGATGAACTAGAGGCGAGGCCCGGGGGCTCCAACACGGTGGTGCCGAGGCCCGAGAGGCTCCACACTTTACGAGCTGTGCACCAGCTTAATAAGGATGCGGTTTGTTGATTTTTTTATTGATTTTTTTTTGTACGATAAGTTTAATTAATAAGTTAAGTATTGAATGTTTTGTATAAGTCGCGTTGAATATCCGTTAATAAATATTTAAAGTCTAAAAACTTACGCACAGTATTTTTCTATTGTCTGTTTTTGTGCGGGCTCAGTTGTGCTGAACCGATTTTGATTCACTGTAACACAGAGTAGTTATAACATGGCTTCTTCCCATGTTATATTTCCAGATGTTTTTAAGCCTTATGTAAATAAAGGCTTAAAAATCTGTAAAAATTTAAAAACTTTTTTAGTTTATACCATCAAACATGTCAAGAACGACATTCTTGTATGATTTTTTCTTATCTCGGAATATCGACTGTGTTTTACCTGTTACATAAACCATTATTTCTATATACATTTTTGTTTTTATGAACTTTGCCTTGTTTTTTTTTTATATTTTGCTCTATAAACCCAAATAATAATTATTTTTTTGCCCTTCCAGGTACTAGTATGCCACGAGAACGTGGTAGATATTATCCCGGTATTGCCCGGGTTCGATTCTCGGCGCGGCGATGAACGACGGCGAGGCAAACTGCCGCAGCGTATCACGTTCGACTTCCAAATTGATAGTATATGTGAGTAGATAAAAAATTAATAAAGAAAATGGGTCTTTTTGGTAACTACCCACCAAAAAAAAATCAAAAAGTTGGAAGATTTTTGGTACTATTGGTTGGAAAGTAGCGACATTTTATTTATGTAGCTTGTAAATTATGGCGTCAGGGCTGTGCAAAATTTTTACAAATTATTGTTCAAAATTACATTTTATGTGTTGTAACTAGTCAACTAAATTCTACACTCAATATATTGACGTGAAACTTCTTTAGGCGAGTTGAGAGTAAAATTTCATGGTCGCATCATGGCAATACCGCCACGTCATGGAGTGAGGCGACGATTTTGGTATCTTTGTATCTTGAATTTGAGATTTTGCTTGTATGGCATTCAAATGTTTTATTAAATTACAAATTTAAAGAAGGCGGAAGAAGCGGGTTCGATTCCCGCCTCGTGATCGAATTTTTTCTATTCTATAAAAAATAATCTTTGAATTACCAAAGAAGTTTCACTTCTGACATGTGTGCTCGGTACACACGCTCTTTTTTTACTGAATCTAACTAAAAAT
>CAJQZM010030792.1:0-29892 GCA_907164665.1 Colias nastes | reverse complement strand
GTTTCACTTCTGACACGTGTGCTCGGTACACACGCTCTTTTTTTACTAAATCTAACTAAAAAATTGGTTGTCTGTAAAGTCGGTTTACTGACGATAGTTGAACGTGACAACGTCCGATTGTGCTTCTTTGTCACTCGTTCCGCGCTCTCGCTCGCACTTCAAGCCTTACATGGAACGCCTCAGAGCGAGGTAACGCCGCATGAGTCATGTTTTTTCGTGCGTGCAGCCGGCTCTATCGAATTATAAGACGTTGTCACGTCAAAAGACGTGTGGCACTCGGGGACTGCCGCGGTAAAGCTATTGCATGCTATGCCTTCAAGCCACACCTCCGCCCGTCGGAGTGGGGAGCGTGAGGTTTTTTCGTTACGGAATTTCTCGATTCGGTCCCTGCGCTCAAGGCCCGCGATAGAAGCTATGCAATAGCTTAATAAAAAATAATACATGATTATCTTTTTTTTAAACTAAAACTAATACATGATTATATTGCAGTGTGTCTCGCGGACTCAGTGTTAGCTTTCCACCGTCACGGCATGCAGGGCCGGTCGTTACGTCACGCTGACGTCACACAGGAGATCGTCGATAGATCTAGGGCGTATCGCCTGTTGGGGAGGGATAAGTGAGTTTTAATTTGTTCAAATAAAAAAAAAACAGTGAAAAAGTCTAAAAAAAAAATCGATCAAAAAAATAATTGAAACGATTTTTCTGTATTTTTTGTGTTTGATGAGTGAGTGAAGTGATACGAGAAACTAGAGGTTAATAAACTATATGTAGTTTGTAACAAGAGATGGTCTGAGCTCGCGAGTTTATCGCCTGCTGACTGGGGAGAGGTGGAAATGGTTTATTTGACAAAGCATAAATTGTAAATTAAGAAAAAATTCGAAAATAGCTACTCTAAATATGTCACATCTGGACATATTAATAACACTAGCTGCGCTCCGCGGTTTCACCTACATGGCTACACTCCTGTTGGTCTTAGCGTAATGATATACTGTATATAGCTCATATAGCCTTCCTGGATAAATGGGCTATCTAACACCGAAAGAATTTTTCAAATTGGATCAGAAGTTCCTGAGATTAGCGCGTTCAAACAAACAAACAAACTCTTAAGCTTCATAATATTATGAAGATATAGTATGGATACTAAATAAATGATACCTCTATATTATTTGTGTCAATTTCTAATTTTTTATCACTTACACTATTTTAATGTGTGAAATGATAGATCGATGAATGAAATGAGTGAAAGGAAATCAAACGAAAAGTTACGAGTTTTACTAATATAATAATAATTTATTTCACAGGGTCGTCGTTTTGGAATCGCACACGCTGCAAAACAACACACTGTCGGGCGAAGACGGGAACGATCTATATATTTTAGCTGGACACGAAGCGTCTTACTAATTCCATAGATACATTATACATACATACAGAATTTACAAATCTTTGATTTAAATTTCGAGCAATTTTGAATGACGTTTAGTTTATTGTAGATATGCAAGAGTTTTGCGATTTTTTTATGTAGTAAAAAAATGTATCTTTTAAAGGTAAAAAGTCAAGTAAAAATAGCATTTTGTTTGAAGCAATAAATGAAATTATATTCAATTAAAATTGCAATACTAATAATTAATAATTTGCTTAAGTTATTCGACGAAATAAAATAAACTGAATTATTAAAAACTAAATTAAATTAGAAGCGTGCGAGTTTGATTCCCGTCGGAAGCACAAATTTATCGACTTTTTAAGACGATTAGTCTTTATTATTTAAAATCTCGATTGTATCTTCATAGCACTGCCCTTTCCATTCCATGGATGTAAAAGCAATAATATAGAAAATAGTTTTTTTCTCGATGAATTTAAGTGTTGCCGTAGACGTCAAGTTTAATAAAAAAATAATAATAATATCACAGTATACAGATACAACCAGTAGGGAAACTTCGTATAACACGTTCGAAATGGCTCACGCACACAAGCAAGCATGTTTACGAGAATCGTAAGGGTATTATGACAATTGACATATATAAGGATACCCTTAAAATTCTCGTAAATACGCTTGCTTGTGTGCGTGAGCCATTTCGGACGTTTTGTATGAAGTTTCCCTACTGGTTGTATCTGTATACTGTGATAATATATCGCCTGGTATATAGTTAGTTAAAGATTTGTATTATAACCCGATTAATAAAATTATAATATATAAACAGTGTGCATACAAAATCGTTTTAAAATACCCATAACGGAATATCGAATTAATAGCGTGTCGCTATAAAAATATCACGTGAAATAACGTAACGGTTATAACTGTTATTTTTGCATAACGTTACTGTGATTTTAAATTAGATACACATGCAATGGATGGCATTTTAAAAAGATATTTATTAATAATGTGATTAATCATATAACGCTAACAAATGTATGGAAAAGACAACATTATCGTTATATTATAAATATAGTTTATAGTAACGGAGAAATTATAAATGTTCGCTTATTTTGTAAATATATAAAATTCCAATTAGATATAGTCAATTGTATTATAGACGTAGTTTAGTATTGTATTTAATTTTTTTTAATGTAACCTCATGAGAGCGCTTGCTCGAAAATGGACTGTTAATTTATTTATGTGTCGTGTCTATTTTTTAATTTGCATGTCATTTTCGCTTTCATGCCGTGGGATGAATTTAATATAAAAAAATATCATTATGATTTTTTCATTAAAATTACAAGCACAAATTCGTAGACAAGTAGAGAAAAATAAAAAAACGACTCTTGGCACTCGGGGACTGCCGCGGTAAAGCTATTGCATGCTATGCCTTCAAGCCACACCTCCGCCCGTCGGAGTGGGGAGCGTGAGGTTTTTTCGTTACGGAATTTCTCGATTCGGTCCCCGCGCTCAAGGCCCGCGATAGAAGCTATGCAATAGCTTAACAACAAATTGTGATTTTTGTTTTACAACTGTTACTTTCACATCGAATAACGTTCTGTTACAAAATATACCGGTATTTGTAACAGTAATATAACGGTATTTCAAAACATAACGTTTTTCATTTGAAAACTTTAAAAATTATAATATTTAAGTAAAATAAAAATATATTCAATTCATCCTACGATATAATGCGATGTTTTGTGAGATTCTCACTGTGGTTGTATTCTACACAGCACTATCGAGCGATTTTTTGTTTTTGAAGTGAAACTTCTTTATCGGGGTTGGAAAAAAATTTAGTGCAACATTTTTTCGTTACGCGTGACATTTTTCCGTTACGCGCCATGTTTTTCTTATCCCTACCACGCGTGATTCGACGTATTTCTGTAAAGTTGCATATAGTAATTTATTTTTTGAAAAATAAGGTCATAAAGAAGTTTCACTTCATACGTGTGTAGGTACACTAGTACACGCACACATTTTTTTTTTTGCAAAAACACCACAGATTATAAAATTGAAATAAATGTGGTCTCGATATTTCTGTTAAAACGAAACAATGTAATGCTTTAAACCAGTTAATTTACACCTGTAATAAACTTTTAATTTTCACTTTTTGGTTTTTTATTTACTTTAGTGCACTCTTCAACTTGCTTTTAAGACTCATTAGTTATTCAGTTTGATATTTTTAGAAATCATCATAATTAAATACCATCTTTTTTTGCATTTTTATTGATGTCTTCATTTGCCGAAATAATTAGTATATGATTTCGCATCATAAGAAATATTTTAATTTTCTATTCAGTAATATAGTTATTTCATTCAATACATATTTTTCATTGCAAAGTACGTAATATTATACTTACAATGCTTGCACTATTACGATTATTGAGTAAATGTAGCACTTTTAATTTCATAGACTAAGCATAGCCATAGACTCAGTGTAGTACCTAGACTGGTGCTAATTTTTCTTTCAAAACCTGTACTTGTCAACTATTTATTATAATCAAGTTTGAATTTTCTAAGCTTCCCACTTCCAAAATTGCCAAAATTCACTTATGGCAAGTGGACTGAATATTGGCTGTATTAAAATAAATTCCCTTATATCGATAATTAGATATAGTTTTTTCGATTTAAAAGTTTTAATAGTCGTAGGTTTCGAAATTATTAGATGTAAGACAATGAACACCAATCTTTAATAAGAGTACAATAGTGACATAAATTTCCGTAGGTTTAAAGGTTATTTGTGTAACTCGTAAGAAACGTTGAAATTATTGAGATATTTTTAAACTTCTTTAGTATAAAGTGTGGCATGAGATTGCATACAATGCATTAATCAAATTACGCAAAAATATTTGCTTCAAATCGGCAAAGTAATTTAGGATATGGATCTGTCAGTAAAATGTAAAATTCAGAGATCATTTTTCTATAGTGCTGCAACACTCGTTTACCTTTTTGTCTAATTTATAGATATTTAGATACTTACAAAACTGCAACACCGCCCTTATGCATTCCGACTATTAAAATAAAAAAGAGCGTGTGTGTCGAGCACACGTGTCAGAAGTGAAACTTCTTTCGCGACCGACGCGACGCGGCGCGACCTTGCAATTTTACTCTCAACACGCCACTTCAAAAAAACAATATATCCAGAGAAAAAATATAGGCAATAACTACGCTATAGATTCTTTAAAAATTATGTTCTCATAGTTATTGAAAATCCATAATGCGACGATTACAAAAACTCAGCAACGATTGTTTTCAATGATTCGGTGTTCCTACCACATGCCACAACATAAATTGACGCTTCGTGCGTACCTATTTTAAAAATGGTAGGTACTCTGGTAACTCTAAATAATTCATTAATTTACACCTGAAAGCTAAGTAACTTTAAAAACCTGACTTTTAAAACATTGTAGGTTGGTACATTACAAACGACCTATGTACCCATTTCATATTATAGTACATAAGTTTGAAAAGCTATCATCGGAATCAGAGAATATAAATTATAATGTTTTGTAGAAAGACTGCTTGCTATTATTCAATCTAGAGAAAAATAGTGATTCTTTACCAAAGAAAACAGCATTCATCGATATATTTGGGATAATATTTATTTAGTAAATAAAACAATTACTACTTAATTAGATATTATGATGATAGCATGCTAGTGTTATTTACTGACAGATCTATTTAAAAATGTAATCTCTCCAAAGCTGGTACAAAGCAAAGACAATTTACGTTAGTTTAGTATTTCAAAGTTCTCAGAAATAAATAATTTAGGTATAATAAAAAATTATATTTATTTTCGTTATGAAAGTAGATGAGATTTGTCTTGTACATAATGGTTAGATGTAGAATAAGCAGAAAGATTAAATGTTAATATCCAAGATTATATTGATTATTTTTCCGACCCAAATATCGACCAATAGAATTGCACCATTCGACGTCACGTGGTACAACCTACATGGTATTATACTGATAATTTTTTGAAAATTTTCTCTGGTCGTTGACGTCAAACTGACAGGTTGAATTCAATTGTGAAATTATTGGCCGACATTTGGGACGGAAAAATAATCCCCCGAATACCACACGAGCTTCAAAATTATCTGGCATTTCCCTCAAGGTTCCCTGCAAACAAATAAAGTCGTCAAGTTTTTCAGGAAAAATCACTCGCGCTTCGCGCTCGTGATTTTTTAACCTTGACTAAAAACTTGACTCCTTCATTTGTTTGCAACGAACCTATCGGAAAATACCCGATAATTTTGAAGCTCTTGTGGTATTATAAGTGAAAATTTTATTCCAGACAAATAAAAGTATTAAATTATATTTTGTTTCATTTTTTCCCCTTATACCTAACTACCCACTTAAAACCTAAAATCCAACCCCGTTGGATTCCATTTTTTAAATGAAGTGCGCCACACTGATTAAAACCGCGGTGCTAAATATTGCTAACGTCGCGTCTTAATGTGAAGGCGGCCTTATTGAAATTTCTACGGCATCTGTGTCATACTATTTCAATACTGCTCCATTATTCCGCAACGCCGTACAAAAATCATGGAGACAAGGGGAAAAAATCTCTACCTGTACTTTCGAATTCTCATCTGCACTCAGCTTACAAGTGACGGCATAGTGCTGAATTTTATTATTTTATGCTCTTATATCGTTCTAGATAGGTCACCTGGTGGTTAAAATGACCCATAATTTTTTCAACATGGGCCTGTAGTCTAATAACATACCTGTAGCATTGCACCCATTAGAAAATTAACAAGTAAAGTAGAAATTTAATGTCATGTTGATTGTCCGCTATGGACCGGACGGAATAAATAAACTATTGAACCGATTTTAATGAAATTTTGAACACTCGGTGCAGTTTTATCCAACCTTATAATATATGTATTAATACCTATATAACTCAAGGGAAAAGCGGCATATCTACGCGTAAAAACACGTTCCGTCCGAAGTAAACTAAATTAGCCGTATTGCGTATAATCGGTTACGTTGCTCACTCGTTCTGCCTTACTCTTATCACTTAGGTCTTAGGGGTATGAAAAATAGATGTTGGCCGATTCTCAGACCTACCCGATATGCACAGAAAATTTCATGAGAATCGGTCCAGCCGTTTTCGAGGAGTATGGTAATTAACATTGTGACACGGGAATTTTATATATTAGATGTATTTCAAGTATCCCACATGAAAGATCTCCCTTTTGTTAGATATAATTTGTACATCTATATATAAGTATATGTATATAAAAAAACTCAAAGGTGACTGATATAGTGATCTATCAACGCACAGCCCAAACCACTGGACGTAGGTATCGGGCTGAAATTTGGCATGCAGGTAGATGTTAGGACGTAGGCATCCGCTAAGAAAGGATTTCCCGAAATTCTTGCGGGAACGAGGAAAAACGGGGATGCACGTACAAAGTCGTGGGCGGAAGCTAGTACATAATATGTACCTTTTTTGGCATATACGTATAAATATATGGTGAATACTTACCCTTAATTCAGAGGTATAGAGCATTTCATTAAAGAAACGAATCTTAAATGGCGGCGCTTATCATTCCCTCTTACTTACACACGGCCGTACGGCATGCAAAAAAATAGGGAAAATTAAAATCACTAAAATGTATTTGATTTTCCCTATAATAGTTTTTATCATAAATTTACAATGACAATTATTATGTATTTGCGATAGTAAATAATGTTTTATTGGAATTTGACAAAATATGTTCTTTGGGAAAAGTTGTTCAGTTTTATGGGCTCATTGTTCTACACAACTTGAACTTGAACTTGTTACAAGTATTATGGGGATTTTGTTGCATTATGTATACGTAAATATGATAATTCATATAAATAAACAAGTACCATAACAAAGAAGTTTGTCAATAAACAATTTGAAATAATTAATAAAATGATTATCCATTTAAATTATTTTTATTTTCTTTTTCTTTTTTACTGACCCTACCATATGTCAGTGTCAGCTTTGGCCGCCATTGAAGATTCGTTTCTTTAATGAAACGCGTTATAAGATAGCATGTTCAACCAAAAGAATACCTACTCTTCAGCTTTTATAATACTAGTAATATCTAGGAGGGCCTGAATACTTAACCAAATTCTCCATACAGATGGGGGGTTTCACTCCGAAGTTTAGGTATTTTTCGCGCCGTTGCCGACTGAGTTGGCAGTCGAGCGCGGATTGCCTGCACTGCGTTGGTCGCGTGACGTGTGTTCGCGTACCTATGATAAATCGGCGGCGGCGAGTACCAACCCTAATCTATTATAGCTATAGAGCTAGCTATTATTTATGCCCAAAGTTGACTTTTGTTAGGGAGTGAACCTTCTGTACGTAGTATAATATACTATACTTATTACATATATTCTTTTTTTTTTTTTTTTTTTCTGTGCCCTTACTATGAGTTAGCAATCAAATCTTGCGACTTGCGTTCACTTGCTACATTTGATAGTGAGTAAACATGGATATACAGGGTGTAATCGTTAAGTGTGCACAGGCGATTATTCCGTAACGATTGCAGCACAGACTAATATTGCAGATATCAAAAAACTTTATAATGATATCGAAAGCCCTTTACCTAATGAGTAAAATGACAATAATAACTATAAAAAAATTAAACGGGAAATATCCAAAAAAGTTACATACATTGAATTTTCCATACATTTTGTGCTCAAAGCAAATGTTCGAAGTGACGTCCTCGTTTTGGAATACTATTGTATTCAATTTCGAGCTCTGTTTACAGTTTCTAAATGAATTTTTATTAAAATTTGCGAAGTAATTTAAGCACAAATTCAAAAAAAGAACCAAAATTTTTCATATTACATGTTTAGGATAGTCATATCTCATACTAAATGTATGGGAGTGTTTTGTGTAAAATTTTTGGATATTTCCCGTTTTATTTTTAAAAAGTTATTGTTGTCATTTTACTCATTAGGTTAAGTACTTTCGATATCAGTTTAAAGTTTTTTGATATCCGTAATAGTTACGGAATAATCGCCTGTGCAGTGTGCACACTTAACGATTACACCCTGTATATATGTTACAGTCAAAACCCTTAACCAGTCAATAACCTTTTGTCATTTGTATGAAAAATTACTACCAACTCTTTCCGGTAAATAGAGTATAGTAAGATTAAACATTTCGGTGAAATTATCGCGACACTTTTTTTTTAACTTTTACTTTGAATATTTTTTTTTTGATACGTAGAAATGACGAAAGTAAAAAAATTAAATTTGGATTTAACATAAAAAAAATCAGACATAAAAATAAGTTCATTTATTAGAACTTTAAAGCGCCTGATAAAAGTTTATGCACATGGAAAGCGTCTGATCTGAGACTTCAGAGTAATAATCTGCAAAACATATATAAAAATTTAAGACAGGTAACTGATTTTTAGTTACCTTTTCTACCTGGTACCTGCGAAGGCTTAGAGCACTAAAATGCTCTAAGTGCGCAGGTGTCACCGGGTAAGCTCCACAAACATTCATGTATTAAAAAGTACACTAGAGACTGTACTGTGAACCAAAACTTATATGCTTTAGAAAATAAATTGTGTCTTATGGCTCTAGGACTTTGTGCCACTTTTTAGTTTCAGAAATATTTGACATTTTAACTTTTTTTTTAATTTATCAAATTCTTAGGCAAAACCAACTGTGGCAAAACCTTGGGGAAAACGATAAAAAGTAATAAAAACGTTTTAAATGCAATTTTTGACATTAATCTTTCAAAACCTATTAATTTATATAACAATGATAGTCCATTGAAATGTTACATTTTTTAGGTCTAACCTTGTGTTTTTTAGAGGACGCAATTTTATTTTTTTGATGTGTAGGGGGGGTCATTGTGAAGCTATCACCAAGTTTATGGGGTCGCCACCCTTGTCCCACGGCCGCCATCTTGAAAATAGCGGTTGAAATGGTTTTTACGATATATCTCTTAAACTATTTATCTGATAATAAAACAATGTTAACATTATTTGTTGCAAATTAAATTCTCTACAACTTTGGTTCAGTAACTTTTTATCGTAGAACTATAAATAAAAAAGTTATAATCGAAAATGTTCAAAAATTAGTTATTTATATTTTTCAATAAAACTTTATTATATCATTTTTCGAAGAAATGATATCAGACCATTTTTGTAGATTGTTTTTCGAGGAACAACTTTTATACACAACATTTTTTCATTACGTCAATAGCTAAGGTTTTACAGCGCTCTGAAGTGAGTACTATTTTTCAGTACTCTTAACTATAGGGTCAACCGGGGCAAATGCAACTATGGGGCTATGGCAACTCCTTATCATAACTCATTTATTAGAGTTGTTGTAATATATCGCCACCTATGATTCAATAGCTCAACGACTAATAAAGCTTACAAGTAATAGATGGCGCCACTACGATGAAAACTATTTGATTTATAGGCCATTGTGTCAAACCGCTATTTTGAAGTTGGTGTGCGTAAAAACAGGTGTCGGGTTTTGTAGACAAAAAAATTGTTTAGGAGTGATTTTTTGCAGGTGTTTTTGATTGGACACGATTATCACAAGCCGTTAAGCTTATTTCATTTATATTACAGTGCGTTAGTTGACTCTATTTTGTGTTATTGATGCAGTTACATTTGCCTCGTGAAAATTTCACTATGGGGTTATTGCAACTGTGAGATTAGTTACAATAGCCCCTTATATTTTTGTATGAAACTAAAAACACTAGTGATGTGACAGTGTCGATATTTTTAATTTATTATGTATCCTTCTTGGTAGTCAAAATATACTTTCTTTATGATTAATTAAAGAAGAACCATCGATTTTTTCTTCGATATTATACCTAGAGACGGGTTCGTAAGTAAAATTCAAATTAGATAAAAGAAGCGTGGTTAAAGAATATAACTAAAAAGGATAGGTAGGATAGTTCTGTGATTGTTCAAGTAATTTTTAGTAAACGGTTGACTAACTAATAAACGTATTTTGTTTGGTTTACGTTTTTAACAATATTTAACACAAAGAATATTATTTGTTCTGACCAAAAACTAAAATTGACTTAGTAGGTAGGGGCACTGTATTTTTTTTTTGTTGCGATTTAAAGTGGTAAATCAAAGTACTTACATGAGTTTTTCCTCTAAATAATGCGGCGCCATCTACGATCGCAACGTTATTGTAGCAATAGTTTCCTAATACACAATAGTACGATACAAATCACACGCAGAATAATAAAAAAATATCGATGAATAAGTTTTTTTCATTCCCCACACTAATTCTCTAACAAATAGTTGCATTTGCCCCACAATCAGAAAAATAAGTTTTTTTCTGAAAACTAGTCCTTGCTACACGATAATACAGTTCAAAATCCTATGAATAACATGAAATCTCATAAATATATTCTATATTCGTTGTTTTATATGAAATAGAAGAAGAGCTATGGCAGTTAGTTGCATTTACCCCCGACTAGGGGTTAATGTAACTTTTTCTACCAATTTTAGGAAATATTCTCACTACCAGTTATTTATAAGACTATTGTATTGCTTGATTGGTTTAAAATAATCTTAAATAAATACAAAAATCACTAAATGGGTCAAATAAATGACCAAATATAAAAGGAGATAACTGCAACCGATCAAACTTGAAACTTGTTATTTTTTAGTTGCATTTGCCCCGGTTGACCCTACATATATTGGCTATTGGCTTTTTTCCCAAACTCCAGAACAATGGAAGCACATTGCAGAACATTTCAGTTCTGCTTTTCGACATACAAAAAAAAACGCGCTTCCAGTCTCTACCTCCTGGGTGGTGGGGAAAAGAGTCAATAATTAATTTTTAATAATATTGCAAAATTTATTATTAAAATATTATAATAACAAAAAAATAATAATTACTGGTGACAAATTATTATTAGTACACACATAATATATTGTATACTGTATAGTAAAGAGTAATTAAAATAGTACTCACTTCGGAGGGCTGTAAAACCTTAGCTATTTACTTAATGAAAAAATGTTGTGAATAAAAGTTGTTCTTCGAAAAACAATCTACAAAAATGGTCTGATATCATTTCTTCATAAAATTATAAAAAAAAGTTTTATTAAAAAATATAAACATCTCTAATTTCTGAACATTTTCGCTTATAACTTTTTATTTATCGTTCTACGACAAAAAATTACTGAACCAAAGTTGTAGAGAATTTAATTTGCAATAAATAATGTTAACATTGTTTTATTATCAGATAAATAGTTTAAGAGATATATCGTAAAAACCATTTCAACCGCTATTTTCAAGATGGCGGCCGTGGGACAAGGGTGGCGACCCCACAAACTTGGTGATAGCTTCACACTGACCCCCCCTACACATCAAAAAAATAAAATCGCGCCCACTAAAAAACGCAACCCCAAATGTAACTTTTCAATGGACTATGACATTTTATGGTTTTGTTGTATGCTTGTCCTACTTCCTACTATCCTACTAATACAAATACTATACCAATACTAATATTATAAATGTGTGTGTGATGTGTATGTTTGTTACTCTTTCACGCAAATACTACTGAACCTATTACAATGAAATTTAGCACACATGTAGAGGGTAATTTGGATTAACACATAGGATAGGTTTTATCCCGGAACTCCAACGGGAACGGGAACTATGCGGGGTTTTCAGTGAAAATGTGGGAGCGAGGCCACAGGTGGAAAGCTAGTTGTACATATAGTTTATCCAAATGAAAAAACAAATAGTTACATACATTTAAAATGTTTATATTACTTTTTATCGTTTTCCCTAAGAATTTGATAAATTAAAAAAAAGAGACGAAGAAAAAAAAATGTCTCGGTCTGGCAGGACACAGAAGGTTGATTGCCTACTTGTCCCTAAAGAAAATTGAACAGTGAAACAGATGTATGCATAATACATCTGCCCCTTACCTCACATGGAGACCTGGGAGTCCACTTTTATATCATAATTACATAGGAAATAAAAAATTATAAACTTAAGTTTGAACTTATTAAGACAAATAATTCTGAGTGCGTGAAAATTAAGTTAAAGTAGCTTTCCACCCGCGGCTTCGCCCGCTTTGTCTAAAACCTAATAAATTATATACTAAAACCTTCCTCTTGAATCACTCTATCTATTACAAAAAACCGCATCAAAATCCGTTGCGTAGTTTTAAAGATTTAAGCATACATATGGACATATGGACATAGGGACAGAAAAAGCGACTTTGTTTTATACTATGTAGTGATGAATTTATATACAAAGAATTAGAGAAGACAAGGTTATTAATTAAAACTAAACAGATAATGTACAAAATATTAACCATGTTTAACTTACAAAGTACAATTCATAATATCACAAAGGCACTCATCATGTCGAGATTTAAAACTAAAACGTTTTATTATTCATCTTCTTCAACCATTTCTACATCTTCTTCGTCCTTCTTCTTGCCAGCAGCAGTTTTTTTGGCGAAAGCCGTTATTTTGTATTGTTCTAAAGCATCTCTTAGAGGCTCCATGAATCTATCAAACTCTATGTCAGCCATCGCTTCCAATACATCCTGGCCGGTTAAAGCTTTTCTTTTATGGTTCTTAACAATATTAGTAGCCGCTGAAGTCACATAGAGCACAAAAACAGAAGCAGCTTTGGCCAAACCCGTTCGCGCCTCTTTCGATATAGATACTCCTTCGGGCAAAGCCTCTTTGACGATTCGTGTAACTACTGTGAGCGGTAAATTTAGATCTTCGAGTTTTTCTGCCATTTTTGAGAATTATCTACCATTAAATACTATCAGAATTCAATATAACAAGAAAAATGCAAACTGAAAAATGAAAATACAAAAACCGCGCTAATCAGTTTTATGCACTGACAAGTGACGTATGACATTATTGTGAAAATGAAATATTTTTTAAACTTTTAAAATGGCAAGAAGATATGTCTTTTAGACGAGCTTCCAAAAAACTTTAGTATAAGTATGTATTTTTTATATAGTTTCAGCTCGGAGTTTCAGGCACATTTCAGGTGCAAGACGAAGTACCAACCGTGAAAAATTTGATTTCTTTGCTCAATATTAAAATCAAAGTAAATAACAAAACAATATTTATTCCCGTTTAACATTCCACTAGTTATTTTAATTCATAGATTTCTCTACTTGTAAAAGCAATACAATTGTAAATTTATATTCCATTATGTTAATAAATTGTATGGTTTTGAATAATAAACAAGAGATTGTAACTACGAAATTTCATATTTTTCTTCAATGAATAAGATAAAGATAAAGTGAGTAATTTAATATAAATATTTAACAAAAATTTAAATAATCGTAACTTTCCAAGTTGTTCGCCCAACATACCGTTCCTAAATCGTTTGCCTTGCTTGCACAAGCAACTTGTGTAAATGTAACGCATCGCGTATAGTACGACATAAAAGAGATGAAATTAATTATTTTGGAACTAATTCGTTTTTCATTACCTGGCAACCCTGAATTGCCAATGTAGCTGTCAAGTTGAATAAAAATTTGTTGTTTTTTTCGTGAAGTGGAGAATTATTGAGATAAAATTGTTATTTAGAACAAGAAATTTAAATAAAAAAGGAGACATCATGAAAAAGGTTAAACGTAGCGGTGTCCGTGATGTCGTGTATACAGTTTTTATTCGGTGTTTGTCCGAATTTCAAGCTGGAAAGTTATTGACTGATTTGGAAAACGTTTACAAACGTACAGCAGAATATACCGGTGAGATTCCATTTATTTTTGCTCAGTACTACGTAAAATAGAATATTCCATTAGTGACGAGTGTTTAATGTATGTATGTATAGCGATTATTACGTTTTCGCAATTTAATTTGAGGTTATTTGTATGTAAACAAAAACTAGTTTTTATAGTGCGACCAGCACAATTTGAGTCAAGAAGTTATATCCAATCCAACCAGCCTCAAATAAAGTACCTAGTTTAGATTTTACTACATAGTATAGTGATAACTGTTTTCATACAGCTATCTATTAATCAATCAAACCATAAGAAAAAAAATCATATTTTAGATTTAGCTTACTAACTACTTACTAGAGTAGCGCAGGGACGCTGGCCTCCTACATTAAAAAAAAATTAATAAAATAAAGGAAGTTTTAGTTTTAAGCTACTATAAAAATATGTTAAATGTACTATTTGATTTTATTCATCTTAATTCGTTTGTTATAGGGGTTTCTGAAAGCACAGTACGCAGGATAGTAGAGGAAGGGAGTAGAAATGAAGGCAAATTTTCAACGCCAGCCAAACATAGGAGAGGTAGACCATCAAAAACTTTAGATGACTTTGACGTCTGCGCAATACGCCAAAAAATTCATTTTTTTTACACCGTTAAAAAGGAAGTGCCAACAATTGGCAAATTATTGGCTCAGCTACGTGATGACATTGGGTATGATGGTAGTCGTGAGCATTTGCGAAAACTTTAAAAAAAAATAGGATTTCGCTATACAAAAAGTAAATCCAATAGGCAGGTTCTGCTTGAAAAACCCATTATAGCACACAAAAGAGAAATGTATCTGCAAGCTATAATGGACAATAGAAATTTGCCAGAAGAAATTCAGAAGGATATAATTTACTTAGATGAAAGTTATATACATTCAAGCTATAAAGTTAAAAAATGTTGGCAGTCAATAAACACAGGAGGTGTGACTACAGAAATTTCTAAAGGAAAGAGATGGATTTTAGTACATGCTGGAAGTGAAAAAGGCTTTGTGCCTAATGCTCTTTTAATCTTTAGTGGTTTAAATAAACAAGAAGATTATCACTCTGAGATGAACCGGGCAAACTTCCAAAAATGGGTTACTGAAAAACTAATACCAAATATTAGAGAACCCTCAATCATTGTTATGGACAATGCTCCCTACCACTCGGTGGTAAAAAATAAATGTCCAACATCAGCCAACAAGGTTGATGAAATAAAAATGTGGTTGTTAGAAAATAATATTCCCTTTGATCTACAACTAAGGAAACCTTCTCTTGTTCAGCTGGTAAAGAAGCATAAACCAGATCCAATTTATGAAATTGATGAATTATTGGGGCAACAAGGTCACACAGTGGTAAGGTTACCGCCTTATCACTGTGACCTTAATCCAATAGAGTTGATTTGGGCACAAGCAAAAAGAAAGATCGCTTCGCAGAATGTTGGAGCAAAAAATATTAAAGAATTAGCTTTAGATGCCTTCAACTCCATTACAAGTGAAGATTGGAAGAATTGTTGTGACCATGTAAAAAAAATAGAAATGGAATATTACAATAGGGGCAAAACCCTGTACGAAGATATAGAGAAATTTATTATTCACGTTGGTGATGAAAGCAGTGAAGATGACTCAGATAGCTGTTATAGTGCTGAAGAACCAAATGATGATACTGAAGATGCCCCGTACCCTCTTGCCAGTACTTCGAAACAGAGTGATGATCAGTCCTTTGAAGGAGTAGAATATTTAGATTTTGATGAATTATATTAATGTACAAAATTTATCTACAAAAAAAAAATAAAAATATGTAGTTTTCAAATCGCCTTGTTTTTTTTTTCTACCCGACGGACCCAGAAAGAGGGTAATGTGTTTGAGCTGCATGTATGCTTGTTTGTTTGTATGTTTGATTCTATGTGCGCCTCTGCAGTCTAAACACTTGACCGATTTTTATAAAATAACTAATTCCAAATACATTTAAGTAAAATTTGACCTAGGTAGGTCAATTAAAATACTAATGTATTTTTGTCTTAAATTTACACTATTGCTACAATGAAACAATTATCATAATCATTTCATAATCATTTATTCACCATAAATACAAAATTAAATACATAGAAATAATTATCTTAATTAATTAAACATAAAAATACATTATAACGGTTTAAATCGCGGTATTTATTTTAGATTATATTATATAGATTTTTAGATTTTTATTCTATAGTATCAAGATCGCTTGCGTCGCAGTATCAGTGTTGCTATATGAGCGACGGTGGCGCCCTCATTTATTTTCATCTCTTTTGTGTCGCACTGTAGATGGGGTATTACAATATCCTTGATCCATGTCCTTATTGTCCACCATGGTCCTTCATGTCGCCCGTCGCCGTCGTGGCAACACTGGTCACTTGTCGCCATCGGCCATATTGAATTTTTTTTATCAGTGCGGTGTTTGAATTCATAGGTGGAGGTTGTCGCTTTATGCTCGCTTATCGATTTCTTCGTTAGTAATGTGTTATTCTAGTGTTTGTATTGAAAACATGCCGAATTTGACACGGGAATAAATTCGTATCGTATTTATGTGTTTTCCTTTGAGTGTGCTCGTAAAAAGTATTCAATAAACAATCATAATATTGATTATTGACTGTCCAACCTGTGTTTATATTTCAAAGCAAGGTAAATAAAGTTTTTTATTTAACTATGTACAGTGATACTTATCAAGTAAATGGTAAGGTTTTATGGCCTATTAGTAAAGGTATAAAATAATGCAGTTTTATTCTTTGAAGCTCGTAAATATAAAATTTGATACGCCAAGTGTAGTGTTTGACAATACGCTAATTGTATGCGCATAATATAATGGAATACGTGTTTAATCGACTAAACTTGATCAATAGAGTGTAAAGATGCGAATAAAATTAGAATTCCTTAACGCTTCCACATATTTACTTCTCATTTAATGATCTAAGTTCTCAACTGAATATTAATTTTCACCTAATAATTAATTTGGAAAGCTCTGCGATTGTTGTTCCTAATTTGAATCTTGTTATGCCAAGTTTTGTATATCAGCTGCTCAGCTGTTTATTATTTATGTTATTTATAATTTATAAGTACTTATTAAAAAGTATCTGTGCACATTAAAATATGTATTTAAGTACTAACTGGAATATTAAAATAAATATCTTATTTTAATATTTTATGCAGATATTTTTAAGCATATGGAAAAACTGCAGTACGTATTCTTACTAGGTAGTTAGGTACCTACACTTAATTGTAAATAATATTTTGTTAATTTTTTTTTGATACACACATTTCTTCTCTGACCACATAAAGAACGTTCTACACTCAATGTAATGGAATAATCTTGTCGATTGTCGCCGCGTGGTTAAAAGCTAGGTCATTGGGCTAAACGGGGCGTTAAGAAATATCGATCGATTTACATGTAATACGTGCGCCCCGACTTCGCTTGTGGTACATATAAATATTATATAGCCTATAATAGCACTGAGGCATCAAGTAGGTACATAGGACCTATAGCGCCTGCAGAGATTAGTGGATTGAAACTTCACATATTTTATGTTATGTTAGTTTAGAATACATTAGCCGTTCATCCCGGCTCCGCCTAGGTTGACCTGGAATGAAAAACAAATAAAAAAATATATAGCCCAAACAATTAAACATACTTAGTTAACTATGTAGGTATGTCTCGGAATAATGTAGTACATATTCTGCTCTGAAAGAATTTTTCAAATTGGTCCAGTAGGTACCTAGTTTCGAAGTCTTCATTTTAAACAATCAAATCTTTCCTCTTTATCGTAAGTTTAGAAATAGGCATGTAAAGTTGAAGTGTTGTGTGTGTTGTGTTAAGTGCCAATCCATCCACCGCGACATCCATACTAATTACTTAATATTATAATCTGTTACTCAATCACGCCTAAACTACTGAACCAATTTTCATGAAATTTGGTATGGAGATATTGTGATACCCGAGAAAGGACATAGGCTACTTTTTATCCCGGGAAAATGACGCAATCCCGGAAATCCCACGGGAACGGGAACTATGCGGGTTTTTCTTTGACTGCGCGGGCGAAGCCGCGGGCGGAAACCTAGTAGGTACATAAAACATTATTTATCTTGCAATTAAATATTTACATTTTGCATATAAACTGACATCGTTGATAAAAGTAACTTTAATAGTTGTAAAACGTGTTTAAACTTTAAATAGTAGTAGTTAGTTTAAAGTTTTAAGTTTAAGTTTAAATACCTACATTATTGTGCACTATGTATATCTGTCGCCGTCAACTGGTTGAATCTGCTATTTGATTGAATGACTAGCGCATGCAATGAATGACGACATTCAATTGAGTGACTAGGCCGAACGTTGAGCGTCACTCCAACGTCTAACTACATAATATGTTCCTAGTTAGTAGTTACCGAACATACCTATATTATAATAATATATAGCATAACTAGTGGTCCGCCCCGGGTTCGCCCGTGGTACCTACATGTTTAAACTATCCTATCTCTCAAGTTGGATCGAACTGCACATGGTGTGCGAATTTTATTATAATCGGTTAAGTGGTTTAGGAGTCCATTGAGGACAAACATTGTGACACGAGATTTATCATTTATATAATATATTAAGATATAGTATATACCATACTCAGGGTTCACGTACAACTCCAACGGTGAAAGAATTTTCGAAAGCAGCTCAGTTGTTCCTGAGATTTGCGGGTTCAAACAATCAAAACCCTTCAGGTTTATACACATTAGTAGTACCTTTAGAAGTATAGATTACGTAAGTAATCCGGAAACTTATGTATTAAAAATCTCGGAAAAATCAGTCGCGGCAGTGTTACCAACTCTACCAACTTTTAGGTAGATCTACCAATTTTCACTTCAGTCTACCTATCTACCACCCTAGACCTAAAATCTACCAACTTTTTAAATTGTTTGACATATCACCACTTTGCGATATGTTGCATCATGCGACGATGTGTGAAGCTAGAGTCCAGGCCAAAAACCATAAAAAATCAGCAACAGTTCGTTCGTTCATGGTTCGTTCGCACCAATTTCTGTCTTTTGGCAATTATGGCCCATTACCGATTGGCGCCGATTGGTTGGTTTGTTGCGGAATCAATGGTGAATTGAATATTTGTTCCTGTGTTCTGTCGTTTTGTTGTTAAAACTAAATAACTACCTACGTATTAACGGTGCTGATTGCTGTTTGTTCTGTGTTGCATGTATTTATTTATATAATGGATTCTGACAGCAGCGAAGAATATGATGCAGATCAGCAGCGATAATATATAATAAGAATATGCGAATTCGTGAGAAAATTACTCGCACTTCCACATAGTAGCGCAAACGTTGAGAGATTGTTTTTGCAATTAATAATATGAAAACCTTCCAGAGAAATAAAATTTGCACGGAGACTCTAAAGGGATTTTTGCGTACTAAAAGATTTATAACAAACAATGGGCAGCCTAGTGCAGAACATTTAAAACTTTTTAATAAGATATTGTATAATTTTAAAAAATTAACATTTTAAGAACAGTTCATGCATTTTTAACCTCAAAAAATCTTCTAAATTGAGGTGGTAGATCTACCAATTTTGCATTTTACATTCTACCAACTTCTACCAATATTTGGCACATAATCTACTAATTTTCTAAAATTGGGGTTGGCAACACTGAGTCGCGGCTTTAATTTCATTGACCGATTTGTCGAAAATATACAAGGCGCCCTTGTCAAAGGTCAAAAATACTTACGTCATGTTATAATAATATGTGGTCCCTTCTCTGTTCCAACCTCAATAACTTTTTTATAACTATCTTCTTGTCCCGGCTTCGCCCGTGTTGATAGGGGATATAAAAATGTCATAAGTTACTCGGTAAATGTATGTAGTCAGCTTTATAATGGTGAAAGAATTATATAAAAATCGATAGAGTAGTTTTTAAGTTAAATTGTACTAAACAAACAAACAAAAAATCAAATCTTTCTTCTTTATAAATGCGTTTAAAAAGTCTAGGATTTGAGAAGAATTTTTAACTTTAAATTGTAATAACACTGAAAAAGGCTACAGCAATAACTAATAATAAAAAAATCATGAAAAAAATGTTAAAATTACGATTTACGAACCTAATTATTATTCTAGACTAGCTGCTCCGCGCGGTTTCACCCCCGTGGCTCCACTCCTGTTGCCCGTAGCGTGATGAAATATAGCCTATAACCTTCCTCGATAAATGGGCTATCTAACACCGAAAGAATTTTTCAAATCGGACCAGTAGTTCCCGAGATTAGTGCGTTCAAACAAACAAACAAACAAACAAACAAACAAACTCTTCAGCTTTATAATATTAGTATAGATTGGTTTATTAAGTAATATTAAATAATAAAATCTTAAATTAATACTTTTTACCAGAACACTACAATTAATAAAAGGTACCTAATGTCTCAAGTCGTACCTATACATAACTAGCTGTGCTCAGCGGTTTTACCCGCAGTGCCCGCAGTGCCAGTGCAGTGCCGTGCCGCTCCTGTTGGTCTTAGCGAGATGATATATTATATAGCCTATAGCCTTCCTCGATAAATGGGCTATATAACACTGAAAGAATTTTTCAAATCGGACCAGTAGTTCCCGAGATTAGCGCGTTCAAACAAACAAACTCTTCAACTTTATAATATTAGTATTTAGTATAGATTTAGTATAGTATTATACCTACCTCATAACTTCATAAGTCATAGTATTTATTATTTAGGTACTCTATGAAATATACGGTTATCCTATTATCCTATTAATATTATAAAGGCGAAAGTTTGTATGGATGTATGGATGTTTGTTACTCTTTCACGTAAAAACTACTGAACCGATTACAATGAAATTTAGCACACATATAGAAGGTAACTTGGATTAACACATAGGGTAGGTTTTATCCCGGAAATCCCACGGGAACGGGAACTATGCGGGTTTATCTTTGAAAATGCGGGCGAAGCCGCGGGCGGAAAGCTAGTCCTATATAATTATAATATGACCTTGTGGGACTGGTTCTGTCATGGATTTTAATATAATGTATTATGGAGTAAATGACCGCTAATGTAAAGTGGTTAAGACAAGTATGTATATAATGTATAGTTTGAGGAATAAGGCTAGGAGTACGAACATTCGAATCTCGTTTATATTTTTGCTAGACTGAACTAGCGGCATCACTCGCGTGGTACTCAAAGCCTATTTGCTAATCCAACTATAGTCTATCTCTGTACCAAATTTTATACATAACTAGATTTCCGCCCGCGGCTTCGCCCGCGTTTTCAAAGGAAAACCCGCATAGTTCCCGTTCCCGTGCGATTTCCGGGATAAAATCTATCCTATGTGTTAATCCAAGTTACTCTCTATATGTGTGATAAATTTCATTGTAATCGGTTCAGTAGTATTTGCGTGAAAGAGTAACAAACACACACACACACACACACATCCTCACAAACTTTCGCATTTATAATATTAGCACAGTATTACAATTATAGATATTGTAATACTGTGATATTAGTAAGATAGTTTGAGGAATAAGGCTAGGAGTACGAACATTCGAGTCTCGGTTATATTTTTACTACACTGGACTCGCGGCTTCACTCGCGTGGTAAAAAGTCTATGTGCTAATCCAACTATAGTCTATCTCTGTACCAAATTTTATACATAATAAAAATAACCAACATACATAATATATATAATATCATCTATTGGATAGTAGGATTACATAGTTATAACTTACCTATCTTTTAAGTAGGCTCTTTTTTTCCGGAATTATTCTGCTTTTATATTGTTGGTATTGTTTTTTTAGTAATAATTAATCTCAAAAACTACGTAAGAAACGGGATACTTTCACCAAAAGAACTATGTAAATGTTCTTAGTAACATAATTGATTATTTTGTTGTTATTCCGTTGTTTTTGGGAGTTTCGGTAAAATATATGTATATTCCTACAATTGAATTTCTCAATGATGTGAACAAACAAACAAGTATTTTGTTTAATATAATCGTGGGAATTATTACAACTCAGTACCTACGTGAAGGCCTGTGCGACATTGAAGTAACATTTTGTTATTTTTCCATATATTTTTAAGTATGATGTAATAAGCAAAAAATTGCCGCAAAATATATAAGATAAACATAGATAAAGAAGATAAGTCATTAAAAACACGACTGTTTTATATTAATTTAGTTATAGTTTTGTTTTTTTTTAATAAGTTGCATATTTATTTATTATTAACTAGTGACCCGCCCGCGGCTTCGCCTGCTTTGTCTAATACCTAGTAAATTAACTAAAACCTTCCTCTTGAATCAATCTATCTATTAAAACCGCATCAAAATCCGTTGCGTAGTTTTAAATATTTAAGCATACATAGGGATAGAGAAAGCTACTTTGTTTTATACTATGTAGTGATGATAATGTAGCTTAATAATGTAGGTTTTATAACTTTACTAGCAAGAGAATTTTCAAATAAATTTCGTACTTATTTTTCGAGCCATTCAGACAAAACAAATCTATCCACTTAAAAAAGTACCTAAGTCTAGATTTAGTACCTTTGTTATTGTCCTATTTTGAAATATTAGCAACTGTAACTTGCTGATTGGCTGCGTATACGGTCGATATTACTTGTAAATGGCATTTTGCCAGGCGCCTTTTCGTCTATTGTGGGGTAAAAACAGTATAATGTCTTTAGTCTGCTAAATATGGATATATCCTGTACTTACTAATGTTAAAAAACTAACTTTGCCCCGCGGTTTTACTCGCATAATTAATCAGCGTATTAGTATTCATTATGTTTTACAGCATTTCTCCGCTCGTTACGGTCTAAGCGTGAAGGTATTAATAGCCTAAAAACTTCCTCGATGAATGGGCTATCTAAGACTGAAAGAAAAGAATTTTTCTAATCGAACTAGTAGTTCCCGAGTTAAGCACGTGCCAAACAAACAGACACACTCTTTAGCTTTATACATTACTAGGTTTCCGCCCGCGGCTTCGCCCGCGCAGTCAAAGAAAAACCCGCATAGTTCCCGTTCCCGTGGGATTTAGTAACCTATGTCCTTTCTCGGGTATCAAAATATCTCCATACCAAATTTCATGAAATTTGGTTCAGTAGTTTAGGCGTGATTGAGTAACAGACAGACAGACAGAGTTACTTTCGCATTTATAATATTAGTATGGATGTATTACAAGTATATGAGAAAATTTGCTTGTTTCGTATCCTTTCTTACACGTCGGAGCGATTTTATGATCAAATTTTTATGTCTGGAATCTGGATAGGTATAGACAGGAGGCTAGAGAGTGGCATATAAGCCCATAGGAATCCGTTCACGTTAATTTTTCTTACCTTATTATTTTTAATTAATAATCAGAAATTTATCCAATATTATACCTTATAACCTTATATTACCTTAAAATTCACTTCTTCGGATAGATTTGTTTTAATTATAAAACTGGGCACCCATTACGAAGATTACCCGGAAGAAAAACGTTCCGTTTAACGGAAAATTAATACACTTAAATAAAAATAATGTTATATAAGTAAAAGTTTTATCAAACAGGGTCAATAAAAACTGGCCTTTATCATCAAATTACCAAATTACAATACTTCAGTCCCACTGGGCTGGACCTTCACCTTTGGTACTCGTTTTAGCCCAAATTATATTTAATTGAAGCACGAATGTACGTAAAATATTACATTTTATAGGTCTGTAATTTAAGGAAATAAAATGGTGGATGTAAGTTTATTGGCGAATATACTTACTAGATTTATATGTACATATTACTAGCTTTCCGCCTGCGGCTTCGCCCGCGTTTTGAAAGAAAAACCCGCATAGTTCCCGTTCCCGTGGGATTTCCGGGATTAAACCTATCCTATGTGTTAATCCATGTTAACCTCTATATGTGTACAAAATTTGATTGTAATCAGTTCAGTAGTATTTGCGTGAAAGAGTAACAAACACACACACACACACATCCTCACAAACTTTCGCATTTATAATATTAGTAGGATTGTAATTACTAATTATATTATACGAAGTACTCTAGTAACCCATCCAACGACTTAAGAAAGAAGTAATCAATTCATTAAAAAAGGCTTTTTAGTTTATTTTGTAAGAAAAGGCTCTATACACGGATGGTTTCTTGTAATATTTATTAAATTAATTTGTGCTATTCGAGATATAAAAAAGGCATCAAAAAGTTACAACATGATATTTTGGTTCGTGATTTTATTACAGTTTAAACCAATACATGTACATTATACGTACTTGAAATTGCTCCTTGATTTTTTCTTAAAAACAACCTCAATCTATAATGACCATAGACTAAAAATATCAGAACCAAAACAAACAAAAACGAATTCTAACGCTTGTAAAATACGGTCTATTTTCCACATTTATAGATAGGTATTTTCGAAGGTGGATACGGCACGCCTAATTATACCTGATTCACTTAGCATTTAAGTGGTGACGTCATAAGCCTCACTTTTTGTGGAGTGAAGTCATGATGACGTAATTTCAACTGGGTTGGCATTAGGGTACTGGTCATCGCCCTTTATTTCACTATACTAGCATGGAATAAAGCTAAGACCGCGTTTTCGACACTCCACAAGTTTTAGATATTTCTATAGAAAAACATGTTTTATTTGAAACCACAGATTATTAAACAGTTACGACACGTGTTTTTTTTGGAAAAAAATTTAGTGTAACATTTTTTCGTTACGCGTGACATTTTTCCGTTACGCGCCATCTTTTTCTTATCCCTACCACGCGTGATTCGACGTATTTCTGTAAAGTTGCATATAGTAAATTATTTTTTGAAAAATAAGGTCATATAGAAGTTTCACTTCTTAGTTCTTACGTGTGTACACTAGTACACGCACACATTTTTTTATTTATTTATTGATTATTTTATGTATTTAATACACATATTTTACCACGCTCACTATAAAATAAACACTTATTCGACATTTTAACGAATTAAAATACACCAAAATCTGTTCAGCAGATGACTTTACTGATCGTAAAAGAGAGGTAGAATACAGTTGATGAATATATTTAGATAATAGAAGTACTTACACCTATTTGTTATCAAATCATGGATGATAATAATAATTGTTAATTATTAAACCCAAAAACAATTTGAAATTAAATTAATCATATTTTACCTTCATAATATTTCTAGTTATCACTACATATACAAAGTCGCTTTCTCTGCAGTCCCTGTCCCTGTCCCTATGTAGGTATGCTTAAATCTTTAAAACTACGCAACGGATTTTGATGCGTTTTTTTAATAGATAGAGTGATTCAAGAGGAAGGTTTTAGTACATAATTTATTATGTTTTAGACAAAGCGAGCGAAGCCGCGGGCGGAAAGCTAGTAAATTTATAATAAACAAAATTTCTCCTCATTCCCGTGCGATTGTGATAATTTTGCTCTTATCAATGACATCTGTTATCATTGACACTATCTAATATATCGAAATACCAAAGTGCTGATTTGTATGTATTTTATATTATCCATAATCTATATTATGTATTATTACAATTAACTACCAAAATCCGCGGATTTTCTTGCGTAATATACCTGATTAAATCTATACTAATATTATAAAGCTGAAGAGTTTGTTTGTTTGAACGCGCTAATCTCAGGAACGATTGGTCCAGTCGTTCCTTACCTTCATTGCATTGCACAAACAAACCAAAAAAATGACTATAAAAAATAATAAGGTGATGATTAAAGCTCGTACAAACAAAAAATTAGACAAATTATGCATATTTAGCATATCTCTAATATGATGGGCAAAGAAATCTAGTTTTTGAGAATCATTCATTATTAGATACAAGGACATGTTTTTTAGTATTAAGTAAGTAGTTCTTGGAATTTGCTAATTGGTGAATCAGTAGTATTCATTGAGACAAAAACTATGTTTGTATTTTTCATTGAAAATTGATCAGCCGTTTCTGCGTGATTGAGGAACGTATATAAAAATTTATTGTAAACGAATTTACATTGTAATCTAAACTTTCACTATACATATACTTAGGCGAAAGATTTAATTTTTTTTGAAAAACCCAAAAATTTTTGTGTCTAAAAAATTTACATTTTTTCACGGATGAAGTCGCGGGATGTTTTCTATATAGGTAGTTACTAGTTACTATTATTTTAAAGATGTAAAAATGTAACGTCGTCTTTTTGTTCATCTGTTATACGACTGCTGATCAGATTTGGATAAGTTTAATTTATATAATAGATGGAATGTTGGAGGACATAGACTTTCACTTTTTCACATACATACAATGAGGCCAACATAAATTGTGTCCTTGCATTTATAAACTACCATAAAAAATATTTTTTCATTCACAACAAAAAGCAGAATTCAAAAACATTATGTACTTCCATAAAAACAATTCTGGCAACATTTTCCAATGTTTCCAATGCTCGGCCCACACCTACGGCATCCGAAAATAGCCCTTATTGCCAATTAAATAAGTTGTAAATCGTGTTTGTTTATAAATGTTTCTTTTTTGCACAATTTAATCAGTCTTGGCGCGGATGTCCGAGCGAGTGGTTGTGTGTGTGTGTTGAGGATGATTTAAATCGATATAAATTTGTATAATTTAATTTATTTATTTTTTTTGCTTTGAATTGGAATATAATTTAGTGAAATTTGTTTGTTAGTGGTAAGTGTTTTATGGATTCTGTATTCTTGCTTTGCATGGATATTCTACTAAGATGTAGTGAGTAATTTTGATATAGTAGGTCATACCTACACTCTACAGTTGATTCTAGTTGCCTGTAAAGAAAAATCGATCAATGAAGCAGATGTTAATGTATCTGCCCCATACCGCAAAAGGGGACACAGAAATTCGGAAAATATATTATGAAAGAAACACTATATTATGACTTATCAAATTAAATACATTTTCATAATTGGCTTTTACAAGTGTTTATAAACAAATTACTACCAGGAAATGAGCTAAAGCGTTGCTCAAAGACGTCTTTATGTACCCCAAGAGGTTAATGACATGAGAGCAGACACACCATTAAGATATTAGGGGTTTGTTATATTTTCTAAGTGGCTGACAACACTATTCTTTTAGCCATAACAATGTTATTAAAAAAAATGTTTTTTTTTAAGCTATTGCATAGCTTCTATCGCGGGCCTTGAGCGCGGGGACCGAATCGAGAAATTCCGTAACGAAAAAACCTCACGCTCCCCACTCCGACGGGCACGGAGGTGTGGCTTGAAGGCATGCTAATTGCTATGCAATAGCTTTACCGCGGCAGTCCCCGAGTGCAACACGTCTTTTTTTTGTTAGGAATTAAGGCATAATTTCATCATTGACTTCATTCTGTTTACAGAATATTTAACGTTTATTAATTCAATGCGTACATGGGTATAATATACCATAGTATTAATTTGATAATATGCAGTAGGTAGGTACATCGGTATTCATTTTATTAAAATTATCAAAACAAATTGGTTTTGAAACATATTTTAATATTACTAAATGACACCTAAAAATTTAGACACACATTAGTGATAGTATATTTTAAAAACAGTTTGAAATGAAAATATCTCAAGCATTCTGTAGAGTGTAGACGATTTTAATTCCTCTAGCCGAGTATGTTTTATTTTTTATATACCGGTTTTTTGTGATAAAAAGAGAGATGGAATGCGAACGGTATTTTTTTTTGAGTGTGTTTTATATATTTGGACTTTTATTTCAAAATTTATTTTGTCTTCAAATATTTTCACTGAATAAATCCGATTCTAAGTAGGTACTATTTATTATGGGACTGTGCTTTATGGTTTAGACGTAACAAATAACAGCGTAATAAATAGACAGATTGCTTATCTATACTTACTAATATGTATTATAAAGCTGAAGAGTTTGATTGGACGCGCTAATCTCGGGAAGTACTGGTCCGATTTGAAAAGTTCTTTGGTGTTAGATAGCCCATTTATCGAGGAAAGCTATAGGCTATATATCATATCGCTAAGACCAACAAGAGCGCAGCACTGCGGGTAAAACCGCGGAGCACAGCTAGTACATGTAGTTATAACGAGCTTTACCACGCTTTACTGAGCATGTATATTTACTTCGGTAGTATAAAAATGCACACTAAGAAAATAAAAACAGTACAACGCCTAATCTCCCAGAAAAATACGTTACGTATTGAAAACCGCATTTTTTGCAGTCGGTTAATAAAATAAAACACCACCATGTTTCGATGACCTTGCTAGTGACATCATCGAGGTTGGTTATGCGATAACGAATGAATTTTAATGTAAAAAACGGTTAATTAAATTAACATGATATTATTATTTATCACGCTTAAAAAAACTAAAAAG
Source organism: Colias nastes (assembly GCA_907164665.1). Taxonomy (NCBI): domain Eukaryota; kingdom Metazoa; phylum Arthropoda; class Insecta; order Lepidoptera; family Pieridae; genus Colias; species Colias nastes. The sequence goes on along the minus strand of CAJQZM010030792.1, from coordinate 1,404 downwards.
TTTTTTTTTCGAAACATTTTTTTTTAAACTCAAACTCAAACATTTATTCAATCAGACTTCTTCTAGAAGCACTTTTGAATCGTCATTACATATTTTAACATTTACCACGGATTCGGAAAGCAGCATCTATGGAGAAGAACCGGCAAGTAACTCCATCAATAATTTTAAATTTTAATGTACACCTGAAAAAGGTAAAGAATGATTAGTGCTACAGTGCTACATAATTATTGTAACTAGCTTTTCGCACATATACGTTACTAGCTTTCCGCCCGCGGCTTCGCTCGCATTTTCAAAGAAAAACCCGCATAGTTCCCTATCATATGTGTTAATCCAAGTTACCTTCTATATGTGTGCTAAATTTCATTGTAATTGGTTCAGTAGTATTTGCGTGAAAGAGTAACAAACACACACACATCCTCACAAACTTTCGCATTTATAATATAAGTAGGATAGGATAGGATTATAGAAGCATTTCCCATCTGAATTTCCAAATTTTTATCTGTAAATAGGTTACCTTTTATCACGATTCACGAAATCCTGACGAAACCGCGTAGGTAGGTAGGTAGTTCATATTTTTTTCTTTTAACAAGTTTCTAGAAAGCGCAAATAAATTATTTAATAGTATAAAGTGTTTCATAATTTAATAACTATATCATTTACTTCATAAAATATGTGGTTTTACCAAGGTTATCAAATGGTACCTACTCGTAGAATGGTACCTCTAATATTATTAAAATGTATGTTCAATGTTTTGTGATAAAACAGGTCTTTTTAAAATACAATCATTTGTTTTTTAATTTGGAAAATGCAGTTTTGTAGTAGAACATTTTGCGAATGATACCTACGTGGATACGATTTATTTATACATAATTTTTATTATGAAAGTACTTACTATAATATGAAAGTACGTACTATATTATTACGTATATTTTTCATTTTTCTATATAATATATGTATATATTATTTATTTTAATCTCAGTAATCCTTTTATATTTAAATATTATGTATTTACATTGTACAAGTGAGTTTATTATCTACATATTATGGATTGTTAATTTTAACTACCTATATAACATTTAATCACCTATTGTTTTTTTTTTACTTTTTAAATTATGTATTAGCTCTTAATTTAACCACCCAGAAGATCGTTCTGGTGCTCCAAGCGTAGCAAGTTGAGGGGACTACTGAAAACCGGCGCCTCTCCTCTAATACGGAGAGGCAAATGCTGAGTAGTCCACCTAATCACGAATACGATATTAAGATATTTGAATGTATTCATTGTATTTTGAGATTTAATTTTTTTCCATGTAAAGTGTTTATCCTGGACATCAAGAGTAATGCAGAGGGAATTGATGGAATAACCAGGGACATGTTTCTTCTAACTCTTCCACATAGTCTTCCTGC
>CAJQZM010030790.1:17700-37964 GCA_907164665.1 Colias nastes | reverse complement strand
AAGAGACGACATAATACTTCCCTCTCTTTCACTCACATACACTACACATATTTTGAGCAATGTACTGCATGTAGATCTGCTGCAGACCTGACCCCACTGACACCGGCTGTAAATGCTGCTGCTTCAAATACGGGAGAATTCAGGTATATAAGATCTAATATGTGCGAGATACCACTCCCATAGATATGCCAATTACTGCTGTTGCGAGCGCGTCCCGTTCCATCGCTCCCTCAAAGGTTTGGTATCAAAACCAATGCCTTGACAACACGAAACTCTTAACCGACTTTTCACTAAGTTAACAATTCAATTAGTCTAAGTGCATTGTGCAACATAGTACTATCACTACGTCAAAAAATATGTTAAATAGGCCACTTGCCTGCTTTACCATAAAATGTAATATATCACTCTGGTAATAGCGATAATACGACACATAAGACTATGCTTAACAAATAAATACATTTTATGCACTTTCGTACCAACTGGAACTGCCAGAAAAATATTAATGAAATCATATAATTACTTACACCAGGATTCGTGGTCTCCTTCCATCAATCCAATACACGTTGGAGCTAAAGGAAAGTTCCGCTCCCGAACTCGCTGGCATCAAACTTGTGAAAGGACCCGGACCTATTGAAGTATGTATAATATGTATATTCGTTTCCTTTAGATAATAATTCCTACTAATGTGATAAATTTAAAAATATATTTGTTGCGATTTCATCTTTGAACTAGTGAAACAATATTGATAAAATTAGAAAAAAATATAGAATAAACTGTCCACCTTCACAATTTATAATGGTATTGAGAATTTCATTTAGAGTAAAAGAAAATTCTATATATTATGCTGAGATAAACCTTCGTAAGTATAACATACATATAAATGATGATATGTAGCAATAAAAAAGATGGTACGAATATTCATTTATTTATTCCTTTTCAGGTGAAAGGCAAAGACATAGAAGACGTGCAGCTAATAGTGATCCAACCGACACAAATCACTGACGTCACAGTTTTAGTACACGCGGACATAGATCACTACCGAACACTAAAACTGACACTAGCACTAGAGAACACTAAACAACCAGTGTACAGCACTAAGTTGGATCCCAGTGGCTTCAGCCAGGGCTCGAATCCGGGACTCATGTACGCTTTGCCAAGATTAGCAGCGGATAATAAAACCTATGTGATTCAGATAGAAAGTTCGCTGTCAAAGTTGACGCATTCGTATGAAGAGCCGGCGGTGTATTTCAACTCGGATGGCGATGTGAAACACTTTGATATCAGTTTTGTGGCTAAGGTAAGCTTTTTAAAAATGATACTTATATATACAGTGTCGTTTTTGTGTGTGTTTATTAGTGGAATGATTTTTTTTTATATATGTGAGTAGGCAAACGAGCATGTGGATCGCCTGATGGTAAGCAATTCCACAGCCCATAGGCATCTACAGACGTGTCCGAAGATGTGTTGCCGAATTTTTAAGGTAGAGATAGAAAAAGTGTGTGTAGTGGAATAGTTTGTAATAGATAGTTAGGTTTATGTAAACTTGTAAATGTCGTAAATTAATCAATTTCGTACCGATTTGTATGTATTTAAGAAAGTCTAAAAATTATAGTATAGCCAACTATAATGTATGTTTAATACGATAAGCCTCGAAATTATAAACCTTTTTAATTAATCTTTGTAAGTACAAAAGATAGTAGTGAATTTGTGTATGAAAATCAGTCGTGATTGACACAAATGTTATAACCAATAAATGTTAAGTCTTACCCTTTTTTTATTTAAGCACTACAAGTTCCCAACTCGCATTTTATTCATTATTTAATATTATTCACAGGTAAAATCATCAGAACAGGAACTACGGGCTAGCTCATTCATAATGCTGCCCCTTCTAGGTGCACTAGCATTAGCCTACATGCACCGCGACAAAATACTCGCCCGTATCAAGGCAGACTATAGCGCTAAGAAGTTGCCTAGGAAGAAGACGCAGTAAGGAGTTGTAAAAGGGGGATATATAAAAGGAGAGGGTGAGGGTTAATAAAGGGGAGACTGGGTATTCAAGGGGGATATGGCTTATAAAGAGCTGCGTAAAGAAGGGGGCCTGGCTTATAGTGTCTATAAAACTACCAGTAGGATTCATGCAAAAGGGAGACTGGGCAATTAAAGGGGATACTAGATAAACAAGGGGGGATAAAATGTTATTCTTGTATGTGGAGCTGCCTATCTTGGAAGGAGGGGGGGAGGGAATAAATAAAACCCAGCAGAATTCTTGTAAAAGGGAAAGGGGATAAATAAGAGGGGGTTTACGTATTTTATCGTTGTAGGCTAGGATTATTTGTAGAATTGTTTGAATGGAGGAATTAGTTATGATTTATAAAGATGAGAAATAATGTAATTGCTGAGTTACCTAGCGGTATTGCGAATGTAATGTTTAACTAAACCTAAATTATCCAGATTTAATTTTTCATCAAAAGATTGTGTTAGAAAATTGTTAAGAGATAAGGTAATATATCGATGGAATGTTATATCGAATTAAAAATAATGCATAGTAATTAATTGAAGTCTTTTGTGAGTATATAGTGGATCGTTTTGTTGCTTAAGTTTTGAGTTTTTGTTAATCTTGGTATAATTTAAATCATAGTAATAGTATACACATGATAAAGTGCAACCTATCTGTAAATTAGAGATTATTCAAATATTTAAATTAATAAATCATTTGCTAAAACATTCCTGATTCAAAATCTAATCTTTTTGTTACAAAAATTATACTTTATTACCTATACAATATTTATATTTTAATTACCCTAGGACTTTGTAAACTAATTGTAAATTTTTTCGTCGTGTCGATATCATAGTAGTACCAGTAGTAGTAAAAGTAACCTTTTTTCAATATTATGTAGTAACAATGTCACAGTGATGAATGACTATGAGTGGAAAAGTTAAATCAATGATCAAATGTTGAAACAATTATTTATTAAGGTATGTTCAACGAAAAAAATTGCTCTACAATTTACGTAAGTTTGATCAATGAATTTGAATTAAATCGATTATTGAAAAAATAAATTTAGTGAGTATATTTCGATACTCAGTAGATAACGAATTATTAACGATCTAATATCAAATTTTAAATATGACGTGTTTGAAATTGTAAAGCAATTTTGTTTTTTCTCCTATTTATATAAATTTAGTTTATTTGGTACCTAATGTGTACGATTGTATGTAAATGTTTAATCTAATTTCGTTTATTTTAATGAATAGTTGTGATTATTTGGAAGGTTCCACGAGTAAGAGGGTATGGATTCAAATAGTTTTAAGAGAATTATCTAATTTATTATTTGAATTTTATTTTGTGCATTTATGTGGTGTGTTTCGAAATAAAGTGGATTGTTCGCGAAGTTTCTTGTTTTTTTTTATAACCTTACAAGAGTGGTTTATATCATAAGTACGTTCAAATGAAGTTTGTGTAAAAATAGTATATCCTAGCTATCTGCACTATTTATTACTAGAATTTATAATATTTTTATGAAAATAGGGGAATTAAATGAAAGACAAAGATAATATTTGCAAAAACATTTATTTTCTTTATATTAAACTTAAATTAAAAATAACTATTCTACAGGCGGGTGTTTATCAGTAAAGCACTGAAGACTACAGTAAATTAACACATTATATAAAATTTAATTTAACTAAGTACTAAATAAATTTATATTTTATCTATAACAGCTGAATCTGTTATAGCATTCCGATATCGAGTGTGGTTGATGGTCCCAAAGCCTGGCGTTTTCTTTGCTGAAAAAAAAAATTAAGTAAGTAAGTAGTTAAGTATATGGATGAATATCTAGAAATAAAAATGACTTATTATTATTTATATAAATTTATATTATTATTATTTTCACATTTGTAAATTGTTATCGTTTAATTTCTAAATATTCAAAAATAAATTTCCTAATGTTATGCAATAAGAATTTTATTTCAATAACAGGAACATTTAGGTTGTTATGTACCTACCTAGATTTTACGCGGAAAAAAATATCACGAGATTGACAAAATATTCTAAATTATGATATTAGTGGGATAAAAACTAAAAATACTACTTGAACTCAAACTCAACAATTCCATTTTACTTATACATAAAACTATAAAATAACTCACTTGACGAAGTACAGTTGGAACGCAGCTAAGAAGTTGCGCTGCGAACGCGCATGCAGCTTGCATAGCTGCAGTTTTTCACATTCTTCCTCACTGAGAAAAGAGAACAAATATAACGGTAAAGTTCTTTGTCTTTGATGTTGGTCAATTTATATTCGTCATGATTGATGTCTAACAGAGACACTGAGAAAGATGAAAATCATTTTATATGTACTTATGTATCTTATGAATGCTATTTTTACTCATATAAATGCGATGTTTAAATTTAACACATAAAATCTCTATGGTTTCGAAACTATGCCTCAGTTTTATAATCAGGTAATAAGTAGGTAACTACTTATATATAAACGATAAAAAATAATCATAAAAATTAAAAAAAAATCTAATAACAACGAAATGACAACGAGATAATTTTACCTTCGCCTAGTTCTAATTCTACTCAAGCTTTTATCTGCAAATCCAGCTCCTATAGATAGAGATGGGTTAATGAATCTTCTCTCAATCCTGTGATATGTTTCATCGCTTATTCCTGTAAAAAAATATATTTTGCTGTGAGCTTATTCATTTATTTACCTTTTTTGATAGCTTTAGATAACATTTAATTTAGATATCATAGTTTTACCTTAACTACAATTTTATATAATTTTATAAAAATATTTTTTAAAATAATATAGAAACATATTAGCAAGGTTAATAAAAATAATTTTCAGTTTACGAAATTGTTAACGACAAAGAAAAAAGAGGAAGAAAATTTCAGAAAAAAAAAAAGATCCTTAAAATTCTAATTAATAATTAAAACATATTTTAAAATCTTACCATTTCTCGAGTCATCTATAGGCACACAATACACAACACAAAACACAGCGACCAACACAATCAATTTTCCCTCCATTTTTGCTACACTTTATGTCTTATCCTCAATGTCAATTGTAACTTTTGAACTCGTTTTTATACCATGAAAAATCCCTACCACTATGCTGAAACTTATGACGCCATTCGCACCGAGTAATGATTTTTATAAATTTATAAGTGTGATTATGAGCCGCTAATGCAATTTATTATAAAAACACATAATGCATGTACGTAACTAGGCGCACGTGAAATGGGATAGCGGAGAAATTAGCGTGAATTAATATTACAATGGGGAGGAGAAAGACCTTGCTTTGTGGTTCTTTGCCCTGCAGAGATCATTGAGCAGAGATGCATTTGTTTTTGAATTTTGATTATGTTGAGTGTTTAGTATTAGAATTCCTCACCCGCGCTCCAGCTGGCCCGGGTCCAGTCAGAGTAAATTAAAAATCTAAAACGTGTTATTTATTGTGTGCCCTTTATTGTGGCACCCCGTATACAATCCAAATCCACTCAATAGTTTTTGAGACATTACGTTTACAATATAGCTAACTAGTACCATAGCTAGTACTTTGTACAATTTACTACAATGTACCTAGTTACCTATAAAAATATTATGTAACTCATCGTTTAAATGAAAAATTAACAGACTAATTAGTAAAGACGAGTCAAGTACAAAAGCGTTTATATTCCGTCTCATATACTTAGTAAACTCTTGTTTATCCGAGATCCGCTTTATCCGAAATAATAATGACAATTTTGTTCGAAAGAGTAGGTTATAAGAAAAATCTTATTTTCCAAAGCCAAGGCTGCCAAAGGGCGAAATTTGTCTGAAGAATGAAAAAAACTTAATCAGCATTTAAAACTTGTCGTACTTTCCAATTTTCAATTATATTTTGGTGCCCTTTTAAGTGGTCAAAATATTTTTTTCCACCAAACAATATATATCCTATACATTTATTTATATCTAGGTTTAGCATTTTTTGTACGCACGTCACCTACATGGTCATATTTCATGCAATTCGTGGTTTTTCACGGGTGAAAATAAAGGACTTCTGTTTATCCAAAATGTACGTTATCCAAACAGGCCGTTGTCCCCATCATGTCGGATAAACGGGAGTTTACTGTCCTTATCCATTATGTTCTACGTCACGTTTAACTCTAGCGCTCCAATTAGCGCTCTATCAATGACATTTAGGGATAATTAATTTGATTTGTCTCAGATTTAAATACGAATTTACTTATTCTAATTTATTGATACAGAAACTATACAGTAAACACATACCTAGGTAAGAGTATTAGGTATGGGATTGTTAAATTTCTCTACATATTAGGACTCAAGTGTATCAATGAGGGCATTATACACGCTCACGCTCATTTTTTAATATCGTCGTAGTCGTAGAACAACGACGGTTGTGCAAATCAGTAACTTTACAGTATGACACTTTAAAGTTTTTGGATGGAATTTTAGGTTATATTTTGGAAACGGCTGATCCGATTAGCTTAAAATTTGGATATGTTATTATGTTTATGAACCATTACAATATGACTTACAAGAGCTAATCATAAAATGCTTAGATTTCGTAAAATGTCACTCACGCCATTGTTCTATGTACACTAATATGTTGGATGTCAACATACGACATTATAGTGCGGACTATCTTTTTACTTTATATGACGTAAGGTAGTTTCCGTCGATGTTTTAGGAAATTTCTAAAACAATGTTATGACGTACTTTAGGAATGGTTAGGAAAATTAGAAATATTCTGTGAGTAGTAGTTCTTATCCTTATCCTTACTTCCTTACTAATATTATTGCGAAAGTAACTCTGTCTGTCTGCTACGCTTTCACGTCTAAACCGCTGAACCGATTTGAATGAAATTTGGTACACAAATAGTCTAGAGCTCGAGAAAGGACATAGGATAGTTTTTAACCGACTGCGCGCATGAGGAAAAGGAGGGTAATGTTTTTCTGCGATAACGACTTCTACGCAGACGAAGTTGCGGGCAAAAGCTAGTCATTCATATTTTATTTTTGCATTAAATGAGACTGAGACTACCATCTAAGTACAGTCGTTTTGAAGACTTTCGACAGTAGTGCGACTCAACTGGCACAAAAGAATTAACATGAGCGCACACAGAGAGTACCATTTCGTCATTGACTACTTTTCTGTGATTGTCATGTCGTCCTCTCATATCTTGTTCCACAGCTGTGCTACCATCATACTTCATCCATGCAGTTCTGGTCAATCGTTCACTGATACCTAGAGTATTTAAAAACATGGTCTTGCAAACGCAGATTTTATTGTAACTTACATTGTCAGTGCTTCTCTTTGGTAAGAAATATTTGTAAGTGTACTCTCTTTGGTGTTTTAATTCCCGCCGAAATGTCCTAGTTTTGGGTTGTTTTGTAGTATAGGTTGCTACGTAAAGCCATTGCTGTTCTCTTACACCTAATTCCCAAAATTTGCTGAAAATCTGAATACGCTCCTCCTCGGATATCTTTGTGGCACATTGAAATCTGCAGTGACATGCTGGTCCCATTGTTTTCGCTTCAATAGTACGTCCTCTCTTTGAAAAATACGTTTTACCTTGATTTTTCAGTTTTTTTCGTTTGATATCACTCCAATTTTCATAGTTTCGAGGACGTTTTATCCCTCTATTCTTCAGCAAGGCAGAGGGTGCGGGAGACAAATGATTAGAGCCCGTACCAATAGTATCAACTGATAGACAATTATTGAATTCATCAGGTTCGTGTTGGCAACAAAACGGATCATTACATTTTGCATGTGTATTGACTGGGGATGGGACTGGTGTATTTCGTATGTCTAATTGCGGCTCAGGTTCTTCAATATTTTTTATGAGTGGCTGGTGAGTGTTGAGGTTGAACATACAAATTACTGAAAATGGGAGTTAGTAGCATAGGAGAGAGCTGATCAAGCTGAGAATTTAGTGATTGCGGGCAGTCAGTGATTTCTGCGGGTGTCATTGGATCTGTAGGAATATAAACATCTTTTGTGATAGCATCATGTGCATATTGTGTAGTAGATTCTGCTGTTGCTTCGTCTGGTTGATCTGTAATTGTGACTGATTCTTCTTGGTGATCACTGCTAGAAAACACATCAGCCCATAAGTCTTGTATCACTTCAGATGACAGTATCGCATCCGCTCCTAATGGTAGTGGCGAGCAACACTGTGTTTCCGCTGCAAAATAACAGAAAACACATGAATTAATTATTCTTCAAAAATGTAATTAACATACAACTACAAAAATAAATCCTAACTAATATTATAAATGCGAAAGTAACTCTGTCTGTCTGTGTCGCTTTCACGCCAAAACTACTGAACCGATTTAAATGAAATTTGGTATAAAGATAGTCTAGAGCCTGAGGAAGGACATAGAATAGTTTTTAATCGACTGCGCGCGTGAGGAAAAGGAGGGTAATGCTTTTCCGCGATAACGACTTCTACGCAGGCGAAGTCGCAGGAAAAAGCTAGTAATAAATATCCAGTTTTAATTCGAAAATATAACCAATAACGACGTATGTAAAAATCTGTCCGAAGAATAACGTCGGTTGTGCACATGCAACTGACAGTCATCCGTAAAAAAATGACGGTTTGTACCATACGCCAATCATAAGTTCCTAGAACATTGTAGGATTTAAATATACGTCACCGAAAAAAAAAACTTAAAGTGGTTATGTTACACACATTGCATAAACTAATAGTAGTTAATAATTTGTAACGGCGTGAAAACTAGGATACACAAAACCAAATGTTTCAGAATACAACGTACAACGACGGATTTGACAGACCGTCGTTTTACCGCGGAAAAGCTATAAAAAAGTAATTCCACATAATATAACATGTAAAATTAAAAAAAAAAAACAATAATAGTAACAATAACTTACCTGACGTACTGGCAAATTGTTCTTCGGTTTCTTTTGTAGAAAATTTTTCGATTTGCAACTCATTCACATATTTTATTGTATTTTGATTTGGGGTTTTTAACAAGGCTAATATCTGTCTTGACCTTTTAGACGCCATAATTAATTTAGGTTTCACGTACTAACACTATTACCATTCTTAATATTAAAAAAACACTGATAAACAAAAATAATCTTGCGTAAATACGTGCGACGTATGACCTCACCTAGAACATGGTCGGTACTAATCATGCGACGCGCGGGAGCGGGGCGCGAGAGGCAAAGGTCAGCGCCGTACAGTGCCTGAATTGTTTTTACGACACTGTACTGTGCTTAGAAATCAAATCCGTCGTTATTCCAACTCTGGATCTGGGTTATTTTGAATAATATTTATAAAAATAAATATTTGGTCGATAAAGCACAATTTATAATGTCATATAATGGAAGACAAAAAAATTCTAAAAAAATCACAACCGTCGTTGTTCTACGACTACGACGATATAATATATGCCCTGTAATTGATTAGATTATTATTTAAAAAAATCCCTGTAAATTCTCATTCATAGATATGCAGGAAGTTAATTTATGAACGTCACCAACTTGTGAGCACGCTTCTATTTTAGAATTGTTATTTAAAATTGCTCTAACATTTCTGATAAATAGATGATTACGATATTTGAACTTTCAATCATTGCTTAAAAATTGCTCGAAACGTCACAGATGTGTGAGTGTGTGACAATAGGAAATAAGTCAGGAAATAATGATAAAAATACAATTCTTATTCATATATCTAATTTGTGTGTAGTTACCTATGTGTCTTCAAAATTCGAAGATGATAATATATAATTATATTGAATGGATTAGTATATAAGTAAATTTTATTTACTTATCCCAAGATCTTATAATTGATTACCTAATTATTAGTCAAGATATAAATTTATACTATAGGTAGGTACACCTTTTTTCCTTTTTGTATGAGTCTACTAAAGTAGGCGTTTTAAACAATACTGTATTACGTAGATACCTATTTATAGGTACTTACCGAAACTTTACAACGAATAATAGTAACTAATTGAAACCTTTCTTAGCTAGTAGGTATATCAGGAGTAAGATCTAATATTGACTTCATATACATATTTTCATGTAGATATCTTAATTTTTCATACCTACAAAGCAGGATATAAATTAATCATGTGTCAAAGATGTGTAAAATGTACTAAAGAATTGAATCACCATTCAAAAATAACAAAATATAGGTAGCATGAACACGTATTATATTTCGAATAACGATTCTTTGGCTTTTCAATTTACACAATGAAAACTGGTTCGAACCATTACAGTTATCACAGAAAATGCTAAATATGGGTATATTATTAGCCGGCGAGTGCCAGAACCGAATCGTTTTTTGTAATAGGAAACAGTTAGGTTAGGTTAGACTTTGATTAATACCTACCTAACGCACGAGCCGAGCGAGCAAAGCGAGCGTGCTGCGGCAGCGGCCGGCGAGTGCCAGAAGCGAATCGCTTTTTAGAAAAGAAACAATTATAATAATATAGTTATAGGATTTTATATAAATATAGTTATAGGATTTTAGACACATTTTTTTCTTCAATATAAGATATCCGCAGTTTCCATAGTACTCGAACCTCTTTGTCGTAAATTCTTTGCTATGACTTTCTTCATATTTTAATTAAACGAATTACCTATGAAGTTTTTAACTGCGAATAATAACATTTTCGCCAGCGGCCGCCATATTCACACATAAACACAGCGCTTGCAACGCCGCATTTCATGAAATGATCGATTATTTCATGAAGTGAGCAAATCTACGATATGGCCACGACAGATACATGCCTAATAGGTATGTATTTATGTGCTTAAACGGCTGAACCGATTTAGCTGAAAATTGGCAGGGAGGTAGTTTAGAGCCAGGAGAAGGACATAGGATACTAAATATGTACCACCGGCGAAGCCGGGGCGGACCACTAATTATAAATAGATTGAATACATTTGTTTATCAATAGGTAGAAAAGTAGTGAAGTACTGATAGAAATTTGGTAGAGATATTTATAGAAATAAATCTAAAATATAGGTATTAGGTAACTAGCTGTGTCCCTCTAGGTATTAGCCATTAGGTAACTAGGTGTGCCCCTCTCTATTATCCCCATTTTTCCGCTCTTATTGGTCTTAAGCCTGATTCCCACGACATGTTTGCTTCACAAACCCGACCGCGCCACACCATACCACATGCCATGGGAATCGGCGCGCTTGTGGTCGTTTGCCGATGTTTGCCGACGCTTGTGCTATCCATCGGAAGTCGGTCAGATCAAAGGTGCGCGCTTGGCGCGGTGCGACGGCGTTGGTCGACGTCCGTCGGGGCTTGCCGTCTGTAGCGCGTCATTGTTCGGAACCGTACGATAATTATCGTACAAATACGTCATCTCTTCAACGAGCTGTAATATTTTTATTTATACATAGTTATGTATTATGTATCATGTATGATATGTATGTATGTAAGTATATATGTATGTATGTGTATTTATAGCATGTATTTATAGTATTGATATCAATATTTATATTGTTTTTACTTATTTATTTATTATTAGGTATCTATTTTTATATATATACGTATCATAGAAATCTAAATAACAAGACACATAGAAGTGCTATAATGTCATAATTCGTATGAAAACCGCTGTCGCCAAAATCAACACATTTAAACCGATAGCTAAACAGTACACACAAGTAAACTATGCCTTTTATTGGACAGCTTGATTTTAGTGAAAACTAACTTAAATATTAAATTAAGCTTTTTAATATGTATCCTAACGCACGAATTTACGGTTTATTTTAGAATAACATCCCTAAGTATATGAGACGTTTTGTTTATTTTTGCTCCAATACGAAAAAATTCGGCTTTTCTACAACAGAGGTTGTCAATTTTCAATAGATTTAACTTTGAAGATAAACTCATAGAAATAAGGTTGAAATTTGTGTTAAACGTGATAATAAGAATGGTCGACTGTGTCATTCATTGTTATTTCGATTACTATGGTGACACTCGTAATACTTGTAAATATTCTATAATTTTAAGGAAAAACGGCAATATTTATAAACAAAAATACTTACCGGTGAAATTTTATTCCTTTATTAGTATAATTACAATTTATGGAAGAATTTCCGCACTGGGAAATGCTGTAACACACCATGTTTACTCACGCACGTGTCAGGAACAACTGAACAAGCGACCACCAAGCGACGAACAGACTTGTGGCATGGTAACCACCTGAGCGGCGACAATGTCACGCGCGCTTACGACTTCTATTGCCTTGTTATTTAGATTTCTATGATACGTATATATGTATATGTACATATTTTTATTTATTTTTTTTTCTCCTTTTAAATCAAACACCACCCATCTAATTTTAATTCGTATGACAAATCCTATCCAAAGGTTGCCTGGCAGAGATCGCTTATAGCGATAAGGCCGCCTATTTAACATGTTATGATCTTCTTTTTTGTTCTTTTTATTTTTGTGTTTATTTTTTTGTGTGTGTTAAATAAAGAATTTAAATAAATAAATAAATAAATAAAATAATTTTGTGCCTACGTACGATGTACGATAGCATATTCAGTTCATCATTCAGTCTGCCTACGGCCGTTGTGTGAGCCGCTCACACGATGCCGATGGTCCGATCTCCTTCCTCCGACGTCGCGATAACTCGCGTAAATAGTACTAATAACGTGAATCGTCAAACGACAGTTCGAAATGAGTATAAATGTATTGAATGTGATGTTGTTATAAATGAACTATTAACTTTTATATCAAATAAGGTTGACACTCTTCCAGAAACTAGTATTATTCAGATATGTTTAAGTGCATACTCCTGTGATGAAATAGAATGTGCGAGGCAAATTGTTTATAAGCTGATGGCGCCTAATAAAAAGTTTCTAAGAAGGAAGGATGGATCGGAGCAGAAAAGCTTACAAGAAATTATAAAATTAATAAAAGAATTTGAACCTGACAGTCTACCAAAGTTTGTAGCGAGTAACTTAAATAAACTACCGCCGGTCTCATTCGACCATATTGACGTTACCACATTCCTGAAGGAAATGGCATTGTTAAAAAGTGAAGTCGCTAATATGAAATCTACCTCTACCTCTTGTAATGACTATGTATCAGATATTGTATACATCAAGACAGAGTTGGAGAACGTTAAACAGTTAATGCACGAGTTGCAATCCTCACGTAACTCGGTTCACTCGTCCTTTCCTAAGTCTTATCGTGATGATAAGAATACTGGAAAACGAAACAATGAATATAATGATACAGGCAGTGGCAGTACAGTGGGCTTGCAAAATGATACGATGAATCATTCAACGCAGGCAACGAGTGGAATCTCACAGCACATTCATAGCGAGTCCGAACCATGTGCAGGCGGCGTTAACACGGGTGCACCGCACGGCGGCCGTTCGCTGACTGCGGCTGCGCCTATTCGTATGGAGCGGGATTGCGACAAGTTACAGCTGACGCCTATACCTACGTATCGAGACATAATGGTTGGAGATAACGCGATTCGTCAAGAATCTAATAATTCAAATAACGATGGTTATACTACGGTTACAAAGAAGAAAAAAATATATAAATATCGTAATACTCGCGGCACTTTGCAGAGTACGTCTAAACTGCAAGCGGCTATTCCCAATTCTTATATTTATTTGTCACGGGCACAAAAACATATAACAGAAAATGATATTAAAGATTATATAATAAGTATGAATGAAGAATGTTTGGACGTGCAACTGTTGAAACAAAGTAGGGAGACGAATTTTAACTCATTTAAAATATCTATCCTGTCGACAAAACTAAATACTTTTCTAAATAATGAATTCTGGCCGCAAGGTTTAGTTTTTCGTAAATTTAAACAACCGACTGTTAACAAACCTTTGTAATGGATTGTTGGGATAAAAATATAACTATAATTTCGTACAATTGTAAATCGGTTAAGCGTTCCGTGCAGGAAATTAGGAACCTATGTAACGATGCGGATGTTATTGCGCTGCAGGAGACTTGGCTGATGCCATATGACTTAGGTTTCGTGAATGAAATACATAAAGATTTTGGAGGCTCAGCCAAGTCTTCTGTAGACACATCCACACTTCTGCGTGGTAGGCCATATGGGGGTATTGCTGTCATATGGCGTACGAACCTATTCTCTGAGGTTGAAATTATACCGTGTGACAGTGATCGAGTCATGGCTGTGCGTTTAGGTAGGGGCGATAGATCTTTTTTGGTGTTTTCTGTCTATATGCCAACAGACAGTGAAGAAAATCTACCAATGTTTACTGAATGTTTGGCACTGATTACTACAGTAATTGAGGCCTCTGACACCGAATGTGCATTTATATGTGGGGATTATAATGCACATCCTGACTCACGATTCGGCAGAGAAATGTCAAATTATTGTAATGAACAGGACTTGCAGTGTTTAGATATAGACAGACTTCCGACAGCCACATATACATACATAAGTGACTCTCACGGATCGTGTAGATGGCTCGATCACTGTCTTGTAACGGCGGCTGCCGAAATTCTAGTCACTAAAATATATATTAAATATGACTCCTATTGGTCAGATCATTTACCTCTAGTCCTAAATTGTAATTTAAATGTGATAACACCTAAGAAATGTGATACTTATGTGAACCATAATATTAAATATATGTGGGGTATACGAGATGAAGAGCATATAGCTATTTATACAAAAATGTGTGAACTAAAATTTACTAATATACAAAATAAATATTATAATGAATGTAATTTTATATGTAAAGACTGTGATAGCAAGTGTGTAAACAACAATCATTTTAAATTATTGGATCAATTTTACTATGATATTATTTCGGTTATGCAATCATCAGCTGAAAGAAGTTTTAATAATAGGAAAAAATGCAAATATAAAATAGTTGGTTGGAATGCACACGTTAAACATTTTCATCTACTCGCTAGGCAAACTTTCTTGGAATGGGTGTCCTACGGTAAGCCGCGTTCGGGATACTATTTCGATGCTATGTTCTCGGCACGTAAAGAGTTTAAGACTGCATTAAAATATGTTCAAAATAATCAAGACAAAATAAAGTTAGATATTTTAGCTCAAAGTCATTCTACCGGTAATTTTATTGAATTTTGGAAGGAAACTAAGAAAATGGATTACAAAAACGTTTTACCTGCTTGCGTAGATGGACAACAAGATTCTAAAGCTATAGCTAATCTTTTCAGGGCACAGTTTAATACGAACCCTATAGCTAATGCAAATGTCAATGGTAATGTATATGTATCAACTTCAGCTGAGACCGTACAATCAACTGAGAAACATAAGCTAAGTAATAATATCATAACATCTAAGGACGTTTCTCAGGTGATTAAAAATATGAAGCGCGGAAAGTCACCGGGTCATGATGCTCTTAGTATAGAACATGTTTTATATGCTGGTAAAAACATCTACCCTGTTCTGGCTCAATTTTATACTCTCTGTCTCAAACATTGCTATTTACCTAAGGATTTAATTAAAACTATAGTTATCCCTGTCCCTAAGAATAAAACCGGTAGTATCTCGAGCGTGGCTAATTATCGACCTATCTCGCTGGCAACAATTGTGGCCAGGATACTTGAAAAAATTTTGCACTCCAAATTGTCACCATATATTAATATTGACGATGCCCAATTCGGTTTTAGACCTGAATTGGGAACTGATATGGCTATATATACATTAAAAGAAATTGTTAACTGTTATAATAATCAGAATACTAGTGTATATGCATGTTTTTTAGACTTAAGTCGTGCCTTTGATACCTTGAACCATGATATATTATGGAAAAAAGTTCGCAGCAGTGATGTCTCTTCTGACGTTGTTGGTCTTTTTACATATTGGTATGATAATCAGACGAACAGCGTTAGGTGGGGCAGTACTCTGTCCGACAGCTATATTCTCCCGTGTGGTGTTAGACAGGGCGGAGTAACCTCCCCCGATCTGTTTAACTTATATATTAATGATTTGATTGTGGAGCTGAGTAGGACTGAAGTTGGACTTAAACTAGATGGCAGATATGTCAATAATTTGAGTTATGCTGATGATATGGTCCTAATCAGCCCCTCAATCAAAGGGCTACGAAAACTTGTTGGCATATGTGAAAGATATGCTCTTTCACATAGTCTACAGTACAATGTAAAGAAAACAGAAATGTTGATATTCAGATCGGGTAAGGGACCGGATAACATTCCGCCAATCTGCATTAACGGTCACCCTATTAAAATAGTAGATAACTTTAAGTATCTTGGCCACATTGTTACATCCAAAAGAAAAGATGATGCCGATATTGAGCGACAACGACGTGCCCTTTGTGTCGTCGGCAATATGATCATCCGGAAATTTCGTAGGGCATCCAATTCCGTTAAAGTTCATTTATTTAAGACTTTCTGTCAGTCCCTCTATACTTGTCAACTTTGGACTAATTACACCAAAAAAGCATACGATGGCATTCGAGTAGAGCACAATAACATCTTCCGATATTTGATGGGGCTCGACAAATTTTGCAGCGCTTCGGAGATGTATACCAACTTTAGAGTAAACTCCTTGAATGCCATCCAGAGACACAGGATTGCTACATTTATGTCCAGAGTTGACAAATGTAGAAATAAAATTGTACGCAGTCTGGCTGACAGAAATATAACTAGTAGTTTGTATAAAACTTGGATCTCAATTATTATGATATAATTAAGTAATGGCTTTATGTTTTTTCATTGGTGTTTATGTATTAAAATTATTAAAATTGTATACATGTAAATTATGGGACTAAATTGTTCTGAAATAAAGAATTTATTATTATTATGTCTCTCTCCATAATACACGGGTACCACCAAAAGGAAGATACCCGGTCCTTTGGAAGGCTTACGTGGGGACACAGGTCCAACACGCAGAGGCCCTTTAGAGAATTTAATGTGTTGTGGGACACCAGCCGCAGCCTGCCCATGACTGCACTATAGAGATACAGCCCTGGGCAGTCCGCGGCCAATGTAGGACTATTGCAGAAAAAATGGAAATGAATAAATCTGGGTTATGGAAAGGGGTGTTAGATGGACTGGTATATTGGGTCTATGGGGACTATGGACGTCTGCCTTTTCAATATTAAAAATTGAAAATTATGGCAGACGGTGACTCGCCAGTTCGGTCGATGGGCTCCCAAAAAGGTTACCGATAATGGCAACAAGGGGGCAACATCAGCTGAACGGCTAGGGGTGTAGAGAGGTGCGGCACCGGTTTCACCATCGCGGGCCCGCAGGCCCGGAGCGGGTTTCCCCGCTATTACGCCATTAGACACTTCCACCCCCGAGCATATAGCTCTGGCGGCTCCACTCTGGACGGCCAACAAAGGCAAGCCAGAGGTGGGGGATCCTGAACCTCGTCATTGTTCACTCCGAACTGCCACTGGGACAGTCCAGAGGTGAGGACAGGGGCCTCCCCCGGGAGCGCTCGGTTCCCGCGGGGTCGCTACTCCCCGACACCTCGCCACAAGGTGCCCTGCGGGGTGACTGACTGCACGGTTGGGATATCTATTGTAGATATGCCATCCGGGGGCGATGGGGTCGTCACATCCCTACGCCTTTATTATTATTATTATTATGTTTCTCATCTCCATAATACTCGGGTACCACCAGAAGGACGGTACCCGGTCTTTTGGAAGGCTTACGTGGGGACACGGATCCAACACGCAGAGGCCCTTTTGAGAGTTTTAATGTGTTATGGGACACCAGCCGCAGCCTGCCCATGACTGCACTATATAGAGATACAGCCCTGGGCAGTCCGCGGCCGATGTAGGACTATTACAGAAAATGGAAATAAATAACTGGACTATGGAAAGGGGTGCTATGTGGACAGGTTACTGGGTCTATAAGAACTATGGCTATTATTATTATTATTATATTAACTATTATTATTATTATTATAGTATTATCGTACGCTGATTGTACGATAATTTCTATCATGCAAAATTCGAGAATTTATATTAGGTATTAGTAGGAATGACCGTCCACCGTGCTCGCCAGTGCTTGCCATACGCACACATGCCGTGGGAACGCTCAGTTCAAATCGCGACGGATGGCGACAAGCGCTTGTCGTCTGCCAATGCTTGTGAAGCAAACATGCCGTGGGAATCAGGCTTTAGCGTAATGATATATAGCCTACCTATACCTAGCCTTACGCGATAAATGGACTATCTAATAGTGAAATAATTATTTTTCCAATCGAACCTGTGCCTTCTTAGATTGGCGGGTTCAAGCAAACAAACAAACAAACAAGCTATATAGTTTTAGGTGGTATTATTAGTATGGATAAAGGAAAAATGTATTGAACTCGTTAAAACAGCAATTTACAAAATTTAAGTCTGTTTATGAAGAAGCAAGCATCAGATTGATAAAATCGGATAAATTAAATCACAATGCTTATCAGATGATCAATCTTAATATATATAAATCTCGTGTCACAATGTTTGTCCTCAATGGACTCCTAAACCACTTAACCGATTAGAATAAAATTCGCACACCATGTGCAGTTCGATCCAACTTGAGATATAGGATAGTTTAAACATGTAGGTACCACGGGCGAAGCCGGGGCGGACCGCTAGTAATTTTATATAATTTAGAACTTTCCAATATATGTATAATATATACCTATAGTTATAATTTTGTACTCTACTTGTTAAAGAAGATAATTTTAGGAATATATTAACTTCTGTATTCAAGCCAACAAAATTATTTATATTGATGTTAACATTAAACAATTATTAACTGTATGTGAAAAAAATATAGGTAACGCAGATAAAGCAAAATATATTATCCCGCCAAAATGATTGGCAATTTTTATTTACTGAAATATCCTTAATGTAAGAACATGGCCATATTTCATCATCTTTAGCAATGGGCATTGTTAAATGTTGTGCAATAGATTCATCTAGTAGTAGTAACTAGGTAAATATAATGTACTTACAATTATGAATTAAGTACATTATTTTATTAGGTAAAATAAATTAATTTAATAATCTTAAATCTTAATATATATAAATCTCGTGTCACAATGTTTGTCCTCAATGGACTCCTAAACCACTTAACCGATTATAATAAAATTCGCACACCATATTGTGCAGTTCGATCCAACTTGAGAGATAGGATAGGTTTTATCCCGGAAATCCCACGGGAAAGGGAACTAGGTATGCGGGGTTTTCTCTGAAAACGCGGGCGAAGCCGCGGGCGGAAAGCTAGTTTAAATATAAAATAAGGACATAAGAAGTAGGTACCTACCTATCCAAAACGTTTCAATATAAATAAATAAAAATTTTAGAAATTATCTGATTTATTAAAGTTCAATAAATAAAAAAGTGCAATAGGAATTCATTTTTTTCACAGAACAGTAAAAACAAATAGAAGTGTGATGTGGGCGTGGCCCACGTGTCACTAGTAAGGTAAGATCACCTAACGTCTTGCTCTCAGTTGTGCGCAGAAAAATATTCGAGTCGGTTGTCAGCCGTCAAACCTTTTTTCCATATTTATTCATTAATTAGGGCGTGTTGTTCGGTATTACAGTGGAAAAATGATAGCAGACGAAATAATATCAGCAATGGAGGCATATCATACCATCGGTAAGTCTTATTTTAATTTATTTTAAATATATTTTATGTTATAACTTCGCTTGTCGTAATTTGTCAAAAATTTATAAAAATATTAAGTCAAAATGAACCTTAATCCATAAGAAATTAGTACTAATATAGATTGAACAGCAAACAAGACTTTCTGGAATATTATTGCAATAAACAAACGAATGTCGGTTTAGTGATGGTTGTAGCGCATATCGACAGTATCGATACTTTAGAAAAGACAAACATTATAAATATTACATTTTATTTTATTTTTCCTTAGCTTTCATTTATCCAATTTATTTATAGATTTCCCAAAGAGGTTAATTTAAAAGAGAAATGGATAAATGCAACGTGACGAGTTAACTGGATGCCGAACAGCACTAAGTAGACTAACAAAGGCCACCGATACATCAAACCTACGGCTGTTCCAAGATTTAAAATAATGCATATTTTCTGTTTGTATTTTGTAAATATAGATTTATACTATTCTATTCCGTTTTTTATTTAATAATAATAATATGAAAAGACGTACTTAGTAGTAATAAACATACTCCAAAATGTGACACATTATACTATACTCATATACTTAATAGAAAGAAAAAAAAATTCACAAAAAATATTTATTTGTGAATTATCGATAACAAGGTGACATCCC
>CAJQZM010030790.1:0-17300 GCA_907164665.1 Colias nastes | reverse complement strand
CTCAAATTAAGCTGTCCAATCAAAGGCATAGTTTACTTGTAGTGTACCGTATAACTATCGGTTTAAATGTGTGGGTTTGGCGACACTGGTGTTCATACTAATTATGACATTATAGCACTTCTATTTGTTTTTACTGTTCTGTGATTTTTTTTAATCGGCTGGCTCAAAATTACACAAATTAATGCGAAGTTATAATTAGGCAATACAATCATGCCTATGCCTACAATAAATTATTTTGTTTACATTTTTAGTTTTACTATTCGACAGTAGATGTATCTTTAATAAATATGTACAGTCTTTGAACGTCCGCTAGAGGGCAATATAATAAATTAAAAAATTAAATTATTTATTCTATTAGCCAATAGATGACACTAATCGTTAAGAAAATTCTCGATTTTACTGGAAATTTCGCGAATAATTGTGTCGCTTCTAGACGATAGATGGCGCCCATCGCTATGGCTTATGCATTTTAAGTCTACTATCATCCACTAGAGGGCTCTATTCTCAATTATAAAAATAAATTAGTTATTCTATTAGCCAACAGATGTCACTGTTTGTGAAGAAAATTCGAAATTTAACTAGAAATTTCGCGATTTATGGTGTCGCTTCTAGACGACAGATAGCGCTCATCGCTAGGGTATATAAAAGCCGGCTTCTGTTTGTTGCGTCAGTTGATAAATAAACATTGACGCGTTCAAAGAGCGATAATCGAAGAAATTAAGCAAAATGTCTCTAGTTCCGTATTGGTTGCGGCATTTGAGGAATCTCACGTACCGAGATCCCTTTATGAGAGTTTTGGAAGACCCCTTCGCGGTATTTGCGAAGGACCCGTTCTTCCGTGATCCTGTAAAATATATACGACAAGTGACAGCGCCGTTGGAAAATGAACATCATGGAATTGAAGGTGTTTACTCCGATTCAGAGGTGAAAATGGATGGGAAGAAGGTGGAAGTGCATTTGGACGTACAGAATTTTACTCCAGAGCAGATTCAGGTGAAAACCGTTGGCAATGAAATAATGGTTGAAGGAAAGAAGGAGGTTAAGCGTGAGGACGGTTGGACGAGGAGTCACTTCGAAAGGAGGTTCCTGTTGCCCGAAGGTTTCCCGCCAGAACGCGTGGAATGTCATCTGGATAAAGGGAAGTTGAAGTTGGTCGCTTTCAGATCAGAACCATTGCCTGAAAGAAATATCCCGATCCAAGATAAGAGCAACGACAGCGGCAAGGCATAATCTGTATAAACATTATTAGTTATTTATTTAGACTGATTAGAATATTTTTATGTAAGTTTGTTATTAGTTAATAAATAAAATACCTTTCAACAATAGCGTTGTTTAATTGTTTAACCAGTATGCATATTTATTAAAATACCTACCTATTGAGTTTATTAATTTTTCATATAATAAGTACTCATTTTTTACGATTAGCCAGAACAAACAGACAGACAGACGTACAAAAATTGTAAAAATGACTATTTTGGTATGATAATATGTACAGTGTATAATGCATTTAATAAATTTGGTTATTTCAATGTTAAAAATAGACTCTCCTAGGCCTCCTTTGTTCAAACAAATATTTTCTAGGGCATAACGATTGATGAATATGAACTTTTGACAAGTTAAACCAAAAGGTATACCTATAATGAAACTAAGCAGCCGATATTCATCATTGTCTTAGTCATTTTATAACGCCTCTACCATGGCTCTATCTAAAGTTTTCACACTTTTCCCTAAAAATTACAACCACTCACATAAAGATATTTTCATCATATTATCAAACGTCAATATATCTACACAGATATACTATTCAACAATCACCAAACATCAAATATGAATCATCTTCGACCACACGCACTCTTCAAAAGCATTCCAAACGTTGATGAGGTGCAGATAACTTGTCAATAATATCTCTGCAGACGTCCATCGCCTTGGAGAGAATAACAGACAGACTATGGATGCTATGAATAATAACGCATTATCATATTCCAATCGGTGGATTTATTAATATCCTTCACGCAATATTCAATCAAATCTTTATTTGTAAAATGCGGTTACAAAATATTCACATTTGATGCATACATTCTCTTTTACTCTACATTATTGCGTTTGAAATTGCTGTGAAAATTACCTTCATACTATACCTATAGTAGAGCCATTTTAATAGGCAACATTTGACAGTTCAACAAAATTCAACAATGTAACCTAGTAACGACGACAGAATAACATGATATTTCGTTTTGTTAGAACTGCACATTTGCTTAACTTTTTTCAATTACGATTACATATTTATAATAATAATGACCGATACAAGTAATTTTAAGATTTCATTTTACTGATAAACCATTCTAAACATAATAAACAATTTCTGAATTGAAGAACTGACGTCGCTACAATTTTGTGTCAATAAACCTTTTTTCTTTTTAAATACCAGAGACGTCACTAAAAATCGAAATCTGACATCTAGAATCGAATGCATTGATTACTTGTGAATAAAAATCATCATAAATTAATAAATTCGATTGACAAATGTTTCAAATCCGTATCGATTAATTCACTTTAATCGATGTTTTTAAGCAGGTTACCTCTCTTCGAAGATAAAATTGATAGACGTCAAATGTTACCTATTAAATTGGCTCGACATAATATATACATCTGTTGACTATTGTTTCTAATTTAAGGTTTCCTGAAAAAAAAAATAATTTTCAATTTATATGCGTTAAATCATTCGTAATAAAGTAGGTATACCTTTCACTTTAATTTCCTGTGTAATGCAGTTAAATAAATTAAATTCGACCATAATAACAAATGTTTTGTTAACTATACAATCTAAATCACACATTTAGTAAATATTCATGTGTTTACATCCTTATTAATTTTAATTGCAACATTTTTGTTATGGAAATAGAAGTAATAACTAATGGATAAGTTGCATTACTTTTATTCATACCACGGATCTAAAGTCGATATTAAATCAATCTACATTAAAGTTTAGAACTTTTGTACCAAATTTTCCAATCATTATAATTAATAATAGTATCTCTGAGTAGATAGCATTAAACCCTAAAACCAACTGCGTCGTTTGTTTTCACAGAGCCTAACCCTACGTAACCGATATTTTACTGTTTCTAGTTACTACCCGGTAAGGCCGAGAGCACAATTCGTCCATTTTAACCGACTTCATACAAGAAGTATTGTAGGTATATTATTGACAAGTCGACACTTAGTATGTTTTGAAATTATGATTAATCAATACATAGATTACAGCATTTGATTATAGTCTGTAAGAGATTACATTGAAGTAGAAATACAATTTGAAGTTTTATTTGATTTAAGTACACAAATTATTGTTAAACTATAAACAGTGGACCTATTTATGCAAACAGGGACCAACCCACATTTTTTGTGAAATTGAGTTAAGTACACAGATAGTGTTAAAAAAACGTTTTCTACCTTCTCAAAAAATTTGGTAGATTTTTGACTACTGTAAGTACAGTTTTTTACATGTCGGTTGCGGAACCAACCCAATTTCGCCAACTTTCATTATGCAAGCTGGAACCAAAGTTGGTTGGTTCTATTTTATCACAAACAGCTTCATTCGTTTTCAAGGTAACCAGAACCAACTGACTTTGGTTCTTGTTTGCATAATGAAATTTCTCGGTCTTTAAGTTAGCAAATGGCTTGGTTCTATGTTGAATTTCATTTATATGTTCTATTTATTTAACTATAATCATGTTTTTATTATAAAAAGCACTAAATAAGAATTTTAAAATTGATATAATACTACAATTTAAAAAAAAAAAAAAAATGTATCTACTTAAAAGTAAATATCTATTACTTCAAAATCGGGAGTTCCAGAAAAGCCATTGATATCATCTTCTACAATATCTTTGGTCTTTATTTTTATTTTATTTTTTTGTAAAAATTTTGAGCGTTGCTCGGAATGAGATGCATAATACTTTTTAAATCTGTTAATTTCTCCTCGGGAATACGTATGGTTGTGGGCCAGAGTAAGCAGAGCTCATTTCAGAGTATTAAACGCTCAAGACCATCTTTTAATCTCTCCGTGATCCAATTCAAACTAACGAGGATGCTTAAAGCATTCATGATTGACCATCCAACAGTAAAACAAATCAGTCATATTTTTTTTTATGCCTGGTCACAGTTTTTTATTCAAAGCTACCGATTTTGGCCTGCTGATGATATGCCTGGTCACAGTTTTTTATTCAAAGCTACCGATTTTGGCCTGACTGCTTATATCCTGGAAAACTACATATAAATCATTAAATATGTAAAAAGACTAAAACAAAGACTTTGTCTTCACAAATCTCTTCAAAAAAAAAATAATAATAATGAAAGTCACTATCATGAAGACAGAAGAAAGCAGAAGATGGGTCTACCGTATCTTAGTTAGATACCAAAGTAGTGTCGTTAAAGTGAATCAAATATATGTATTTTGATATTATTACAATATTATCATGATCTTCTTGCCCTTAATCCATGTTATTTGGATTCGGTATAACACGTTTTATTTTTCTTTTCTCCTGACAAACATCAGGGCATATTTTACTCTTTTTTCTTTCTTAATATAACTTTGCACACTAACACCTCTTTCCTTTGGCCTTCCTCTTGTTCTGCGTCCATCAACATTCATAGCCATCACTTTCTTAGTCATATGCGTGTCATATAGATGATCCTCCTCACCACATGTCCATACCAAGACAGACAATTCCCTTTCAATCTTGCTGTAATAAAACCAGTTTAATTCAAATTTTATACATTCATTCCTTACTTTATCCATTCTTCTCACCCCACACATCCATATCAACATTCTCATCTTCGCTAAATGCAATAGTTTTAATAAATATCCATGTATTTGGTATCCCTAGATAGGATTCAATATGATACATATGCCTAACAACTTTTTTTCTCCAAATCTTGCAACGCATACTTTTTGCAAACACTTTTCACAAAAACCTCATTTTCTCGAAATTGATCCGGTGTGGGTTGGTCCCTGTTTGCATAAATGGGTCCCTAACATTATGACGACGACCGAAGGCGCTACATAAATAAAAATTAATCTTATTCAATTAGATACTTAAAACTATCCTTCTGATTATACTTAACAACAATAAACCCCACAAACTTTATAAAATTTAGTAAACAATATAAAATGAAACAATATTATTATCTATATCTATTTAAAATCACTAAATCTAGCGTATGCACTCCCCCTAACAATTTCGGCGAGGCTACGAACCTACGCGCGTCGCTCAGTCGTAGCTCGGAGCTTACCTTCGTCTGATTGAAGCGAGCTTTTAAACTTTCATTAATTATTTATTATTAACCGTGTTAAGTGATTGGTTTATTTATTATATTTGTCTTGATGTGATAGTAATTGAAATTAAAATCGGTGAATAAAAGGGTAAAAAGTTATTTAAATAGGTGAAAACCAATTTTTTACTAGATACTTATTAATGTTAAATATTTAAAATTCCATTTCCATTAATTTCCTAATTTTTCAGTACGTACCAATTACAACTTAGAGGTATAAGTATATTGAGATACACTTGATTTCACTTACAAAAGAGATATTATTTATGATTTGTTGGCAAGTAGTGAATAATAGTGATGAAGTAGTAATAATAGTAATGAGTAATAGTTTTTAATAATATTTTACATTTTTCCATATAAAAAGTTATTAGAAGCCAAACATTTGCCAGCTGATCATTAATTATTACTCACTAAACTACTGGTGATTTAGTTTCAGACCATAATTCTTATTTCTTATAAAGTTTTAGTTTAGTATGTAGGTAATTCGTTCAATTAAGTTCAAGTATGTTTATTGTTTAATGTTTATATATATGTATAAAGAAAAATGAAAATTTTTATAACGAGCAAAGTTTCGAAATGTTGAGTTTTTCTTTGCAATTAATAAATCCAAATACAATGTATTATATAATTCTTTTATAACGTGACTGAGATTACGGGACCGATTTAAGAAAGTTTTCACCGATACAATTTTACATTTTTAGCGAGTAACAAAGATTTTAATTCTGTTAGATATAATTCGTGTTTTTTACGAAAATTCCAATGTTATGAAAAATACCTGAAAGACATAAGAATGTCTACGATAAAGCTCCATTTCCATAATTATGCCCGAATATCATAGAAATGAGTTCATTGCTATTCAAGGCATTTTATGCCTAGAATTTCTTAAATTGTTTTTTATCGGTGATTTGATTCAAAAGCATAATTCTTAAAAAAAATAATGCTTTATTTAAGAAAAATACGGCGCAACAAGTAGGTAGGTATCTAAAATTCTTAAAGCCCATAAGAAGTTCATAATAAAAATTCATACGTAAAACATTTTCTTCGTTTGTTTAAAAACTGGGCTAAAATGTAATATTTTACCTTACCTTTTTTCATTAGTGTTTTGATAGCAACGCCATTCGAACGAAATCTTTAACGGATGTGGGCGATCAATAAAAACATACAGAAAATAAACAAATATACAAACGTGAAATACTTCGGTAAAATATTGCGTAAATAAAACTAAAACTAAACTGTGGCTAAATTAACTTGTTTAATAATTAAATTGCAGTTTCGTTTAGTTCTGTAAGATTTTGCACCTGTGTCGATAACACTTATATAACTTTATCTTACTAATATTATAAAATATACGAAAGTTTGAATGTGGGGATGTTTGTTACCTACTGAATAACACCAAAACTACTCAACAGATTTTGATGAAACCGCAGTGTTGTAGGTTATGTACAATAGCAATTCGTAGACTATAGAAACTATAACTATTACACCTAAACATCGTACATTAAAATCACAATATACTAATAACCTTCCAATTTATAAGCCTTACGTAAGATGAAATTGAGTTAGTGTTTTCGTTACCTAAGAACTTTTAGAATAATTATTAAGTTACGTGGAAATACTGGCTTAACTAACGAAGATAAACTTAATCACAACTAAGAGTAACTCTAACGAATACAGATAGAAAGTATATTATTTTATGCGTAATGAAATTGCCACAAACACAATAAAATAGGACAATAATGAACACTCTACATTGTACAAAAAATCAAAAACAATACGATTAACTATCGCATCTAGGTATATCTGTATTTCCTGCCTAAGAAAAAGAATTTAACTGTATATAAGATATATCTGTATACATACGTACTCTGTAATAAGTAACAATAGTGATTGGACAATTAGTGCAAAATCTGGTAAATGTGTTGAAATAAAACAATTTTGAAATACGCTTCATAGCAATTTAAAGCAAGTTAAAGATGACGGAGAATAACAGCTCGGATTATAAAGGTAAGTTTTAATTATTAATAATGGAAATTATATCGAATTTACTAATTCGTCCATTTAAGTATAAATAATTATTTATATATGGAATGGTTCCTGCTACAACCAATGACTCTATTATACTAGTAGACGCGGCATACGCCAACATCATTGCACTAAAAAACAGCGTAATTAATACATACCTACTTACTAACGCATTATCACCAATACAGTTGTTCTCTCTTTCACTCTCACGCACGAGACATAATACATGTCTCACTCATGTACTTCGTAATAACAACTGCCGATTAAAATATAAAAAGAACGTCCAGCCACGACGCTGAATGGTGCGTGACTAAGTGAAACTCGGGCACTTAGCTGAGTTTTTTCTTGCCAAAATAGAGAGCGGGTAACGTATCTAGCTTTTTTATATATCATAGGCTACAACATATAATATGTATAATGTTAACCTTGACAAGAATGGTAATAAAACATTGTATTTTTAGTAATTATTTAAATCTTAACAACTAATATTTCCTTAATTAAATGTTTCAAAGCACGCAATGCATTATAAACTATAATTATTTAGGTTTGAAGAAATAAGTTTTTATGATTTTTTTATTATTAAAATAGATCTGATTTCTGAGGTTAATTCTGTAAATGCAAGTAGCTACAAAATCAGTTTTCAATGCAAGAATTGTACAGAGTATACAAGTTTATAAAATAAATACCGTTAACTATCACATGTGCGCTTCAACAAGCTTTATTTATTTAGCTTGCACCTCATAACTTAAAAAATCTCTAGACTACCCGTCGATGTTTCGCGAAACATTTCAAAACATTCGCATATTTATTTGGTAAATTAGTAAAGTTCTGAACAAACGATTGTTGCTAAGTCATTCGAAATATTTGTTACGTATAATTTGCCAATGTAAATATTATATATTTTTATTAATTGCTATTTAATTAAATTAATTAATAAATAAATAAATTGATTATTTGAGGCCCTATCTATATACCTAACAATAAAATTATTAAACAAGACTGATGGTACCTATTTATTATTATTGTACGTAAAATTATAAATAACTCGTATCACTCTACAATTCCTTATCCACTTTCCAAATCTTCAGGTTTGGAGAAACTAAATACCCTTGATCGTGTGGTGATACGCGACAAGACCAAAGCCTACCCCAGCAGCAAGTACGTGGTCACCAGCCCTGATGGCGAGGTCCTGTTATACGCGAAGGAAGACTCCGGGATTTTGGACAAGGTTTTGTCCGGGAAGAGCAGGTCCTTCGAGATCGATGTCTTTGATACTGATGATAGAGAAGTAAGTTATAGCACAGAATAATAACTAGTAACTATCGTTAGTTATAGTTAGAAACGCTTGGAGCTTTTCCTTGTAAAGACTTTCATTTACTTTACCTTACTTCTGAACTTCTTAGTTGCACTGAATTGAGAGTAACGCTGTTTTTGAAGTTAGAAAACACGTAAGAAACTCTTGACAAATCTGAATTTTTATAAAGAAAACACTCCAACATACGTATAAGTAGAGGCGACATAATAGGTAAATTTTTTCATCAAAATATAACCTTGCAGATTAAACAACTTCTCTTTCTGTTGTTAATTAATGAAAATAAAAGTTTCAAGTGATATAATTTGGCGGCAAAAATACTTTGATTGTAATTCCCCAAAGTTCAACCCTTGCGTGTGATATTTATGGTGATTTTATTACTGAAACTGTTTTCATGACCATGCTGCGGGATATTAATAAAATCCGTATATTTTGAAACAGTCTGTATGTTTTATTATGTGTTCTCGATACAATGATGATATTATTTAGTTATAGATAATATACATTCGCATAGATAAGGGATATAATAGCCGACACAAGAGTCGAAAATTGCATGATTTTATTTGATAAAGATTTAAAGAGTCTCAAAGGAAACAAAGATCAATATTTCTGGGAAAACTTTCTGGCAATTTAACTAGTTAGATACAATGTGAAAATTTATTTTTCCATTTTATATTTACTACTTACTGCTACATGAATTGGTCATTATATTATTTCGTGAGCTAAGGTCATTGATGTTCCCTTCAGATTAGAACCATGTTAAATATGAAGTGGTTATTATACAACTATGATACTTTTATCATGATTCTGAAGTAACAGCTGTAAAATCACGCATAATTACTGTTTTTCTCTGGTTTAGTTTCTTGAGATTCCCCATCTCTACATCGATCCATCATCTCTATTTCCGATTAAAATTTCATACGTCATAAATCAGAGACCAATGGCCAAAATAATTGCTACTATTTTCAATATTATATTAATGTTGTTATCTGAGTCCTGATCCTTTCTTGAATTGCGACAACCAAAGTTTTTTTTTCATCACTAGAGGTATTGGAATATTTTTCTAGCACAATATGCGACCTTGACAGTTGGGACGAGTTTCGTTTAAGTGTCCGCTTAATGTAACCTTTTAACGTGTTAAATTTCATATTTGCTCTTTTTGTTTGGCACTTGTGTGTGCGGGAGGAACGTAGTCCTCTTCCTCTATGGCTTTATTTGTCATACAAAGCCATTAAGATTAGGATCCTCTTCTAAAAGATATTTCATATAATACATGCATCGGGGTTCCGGTAAAAATATAATAAGGATAGGTTCTGATGGTGAAAGAACTCTCAAAATCGAGTCGTTTAAATATTCAGCGTGTCTCTGAGGTAGGTATACGCTTGACCTAAAAATAAACTAACTTACCTAAAAATTAATAATAGGGAAGGTCACGTATCAGTTTTAATTAAAAGTCGGTAAATTAGGTTTTACTTAACATTCTTAAGATTTAATGAATAGTAGGTACTTCAAGCTACGAGTATAACTATAAACCAACTACCTATATTAAGTAAACTATCCATCATGAACGTAAAATAAATTATCACCTTTCTTTCTAATCAAACACTAGTAACTATATGGATAACATTTTAGTACCTAGTAGTACGTCTACTTAATAGTTAATACTGATCCAGGCAATTTCCCCTTTCAGGTGATAAAACTCCGTCGCCCCTACACGTTGGGACAGGACAAAATGGACGTGTCCGTGTGCGGACAGGCCGTGGCCATCGTGCGCAAGGAGGTCACCTTCTTCAAGCCGGTGCTCTCTATCAACGATGTTAATGACAAGCCGGTGATACGCGTCAAAGGGCCCGTGTCTACCACGTCGGAGTGCGATTTTGAGGTAAGTTTACCTATCACTAGGTACAAGTTATAAAAATAGGTCTTCCGTTGCGTGTGTCTGTTCGCGGTAAACTCAAAAACGACTGCTGATTTTCAATCTGCTTTCACTAATAGAAAGGGTAGTTTACGAGGCTAGGTTCAAAAATTAATTGAGACGGAGGTTGAATTCTTTATAGATTCAATTGTAGATGTTGTTGAGGTCAGTCATTAATTACATCTACGTTTACAAAATTATATTTATTCGTATTATGCGTCTACCACATTTTAGCAGTGTTTAAATTAAACCATATTCTCAAACGTACATAAAATAAAAGCGTTGTTCATCATTCCAGCTATATTCCTCCGACAAGAAGCGTATCGGCGCCATTTGCAAGCGGTGGAACGGGCTGACGCGCGGGCTCAGCGAGCGCGACAACTTCGTGCTGCTGCTGCCACCGCTCGACGTGCCCTACAAGGCCGCGGTTATCGGCACTTGCTTCCTTATTGTAAGCTTCGATGCATTTACATTTATCTATACTAATATTATAAAGCTGAAGAGTTTGTTTGTTTGTTTGAACGCGCTAATCTCAGGAACTACTAGTCCGATTTGAAAAATTCTTTCGGTTTTAGATAGCCCATTTATCTATATATAATAGGCTATATATCATCACGCTATCACCAACAGGAGCGGAGCACTGCAGGGAAAACCGCGGGACACAGCTAGTTTTATTATAAGGTGATGTTATGGAACAAAATGGACGCTTAGATGACTGTTCAGTTGTTTCTCGAAGGTGGAAGTTGTATTTAATTCCCGTGTTATCTTTTCGATGATGAAAACTATATTCAATTCCAATATTTTTTGCTTATTTAATAATAATTATTATAGATAAGTAATTCAGTGGAACAGGATTTCGGAAAAACATAACTTTTGTTGCATTTAGAAGCTTTTTCGTCTTACAAGCTTTTTCGTCTTACAAGGTTTTCCATAATATCAACAGTGCACTCGGATTGTTACCTTCATTTACTATTCTCGCCACAAAAACTATTATTGCCTGGTTAACGATACGTATTATGAGATATAGGACAATGTCTAAAATAAACATCGCATGTCTCATTGTGATTTGTGTGTATTGCTCTTATTTACATTGTATTGCAGATAATAATGTTATAATACCTACTATACATTGTATCATTAATCTTAAAATATTGATAAATAATAACACATCATAATGTATTATTGAGGTTTTACTGTTATTTTGCAGGATTTTTTGATCTTCGAAAATTAGAAACAGGATGAAACCATGAATTTCTAAACCCCGCTATCTAGCGTGGAATAGGAAAAACGCTGTCTGATAACAAGAACCATAGCAAGTAGCAGTCTTCTTATTTGTTAATAGATGGCGCTGTAATCAAAATTAAAACAAAACTGCAGTGATTTAAAATTTAAAAATAATATGAAATGTTTTTTGTTATGTTTTGAAAATAAATTATATTATGATAATCTTTTTTTTTATTAATTAATAAGCCTAACTTAAATAACTAATATAATAAATGAAAAAGGAAAGAATTAAGTACTTTATCACAAACTAATCTATTTAAAATAATAATGAAATGAATATTCCAGTTTTTTTGTACAAGATTTATGTTGATAACGTTTCTATATATTTCATTCCGTATTATTATGTTCCAACAATAAATTATAATCTCTTCGCGAGATATATGAGAAAACTTACAAAGAAAAACCAATAAGGAAAATATTTTAAAAAACGACTATCAATTCGGGGCAAGGCAAGAAGGAAGTTGTAATGCATGAAAAACTTTATTGCCTTGCTAATTCGCGGCGCAATAAATCTCAGAGTTTGCGCGGGAAAGCCTGTTTCTGCTGCGACTTGCGAGTGGGGGCGGGGATATTTATACAACTGAATTGTAGCACGTACTTTATAGTGTGAAGCGAACTTTCAAATGGAAAAGGTCGAATTTTCTAGAATGAAGTTTATGATTCAGTTTTGGAAAAAAAATAAGGAGGATATAATATTACACTCTACATTCAAGCAAATTAATTGAAATGATCGTCAATTCGGTTTTATTTATGTTTAGAATAGTACAGCGGGAATTTATAATGGTATAATTTTTATGAACATGAATGTACCTATAGAAATCCTTCTCTTCGACTATAATGCTTTAAAAATATTTTTAAGTACATACTTTCAATATTGATAGATACTTCATGTTTTTCTTTAATATCTTTAGTCTTTGTATTTATGCCAATTACATAATTTTACATGAATATAATATTAAACATGGTGTGAAAAAGAAAATCGCAATCGCCCATGCCCTGTGTCCATGCTGTTCTGCATTGTAGGCTGCGAAGTGAAATAAATTAATTACAAACGCGATACAATCTGTACATCCGAGTGTTTTATTGCTGTTCCTGACATGTTGCCGACACTCGCCGACATTCGCCGACACTCGCCGACTGGCCGACAGGTGTATTGTGTATACATCGCTCTAGTCACGAAGACAGTTATTTAAAAAGTTTTTATTTATGCCGCCCGTTATAATGAACATTATTTTTTATTAAACCGCCCAAAAGAAATTATATTGCGAGTTCGGCAAAGTTTTGAATGTTCGGAATAGAAAATTATAGGCCCGCCCTATAATTTTCCTTTGGTATCTACATTTGTTGTTATGTTGGTTATTATATTATGTACTCATAGAGTTGTATTTTATTTGAATATATGTACCTATACTGAATTTTAATAACTTAATAATCTTCTTATTTCCCATTTATGAAAATACATAAAAGAATTTACAAGTATTTTACGGTGCATCAC
Organism: Colias nastes; assembly: GCA_907164665.1. Lineage (NCBI taxonomy): Eukaryota > Metazoa > Arthropoda > Insecta > Lepidoptera > Pieridae > Colias > Colias nastes. The sequence continues at coordinate 3,944 of CAJQZM010030790.1, read as the reverse complement.
TTTGTCTATGTTATACAATCTTTACTAGGTAAGAACATGGAGCTACGTTACATTCTAATTAAAATAATTATTTTAATCTTTATTCCGATCAAGCCGAAAACAGTTAACTACACAGCCACACAGGAATATATGAATGCTAAAATAGGCGTGTAAAGCTCCCTTATTACTTAATAATAATATAATGTGTAATACATACATAATAATATTGTAATATGTATTAAAGGTAATATTTTACATTTTATTGTTTACAAGTATAATCCATACTAATATTATAAATGTGAAAGTAACTCTGTCTGTCTGTCTGTTACTCAATCACGCCTAAACTACTGAACCAATTTTCATGAAATTTGGTATGGAGATATTTTGATACCCGAGAAAGGACATAGGCTACTTTTTATCCCGGGAAAATGACGTAATCCCGGAAATCCCACGGGAACGGGAACTACCTATGCGGGTTTTTCTTTGACTGCGCGGGCGAAGCCGCGGGCGGAAACCTAGTATAATATAAAGAAAACCAATGCGTGGGTGGAGGTCAGGCGCAAGACTGACTGACAGAGACACCAGCTCTACATTATTATATGCAAATTCAATCAGGCGTTTAACTAAGAGCCTAGTCTGAATATATAATATTGTAGCCATAATATATTGATAGTCGCACCTACAATATTGTGTGTAAGTAGTGTGTAGATTTCACGAGAACGTGGCAGATAGTCTACATTTTAATGCCTGGCTATATAATATTCTTGTAATATTTTTGCTCTAATTCGAGAGATCCAAGCTTGAGATTTCTGAATATTAAACTCTAGATGAACTGGTTACAAAACCGAGTTAAATAAAAAAAGAATGTGTGTGGTTTTATGAAACCACGGTAAAAGTGAAACTTAGGCACAAAATTATCGTATTTGTACGATAATAATTATCGTACGGTTCCGAACACTGCTTTATACCTACTCGGCAGCCGACCGTCACGCGACATGCGCTACACAGACCAAAAAGTTTGAGACGATGTAATAAAAGTTTCACTTTAAAAATAAAAAGTATTTGTAAGTTGTATTAAAAGGTGTATTAATAAATGAAAGTTACGTTGTTGTTTTTTCGCTGCAGCGGACGTAGGTAATGAGGGCAACATTTATTAACATAAATGAATTGAAACTAACGACGATTTGTGTGTATTTTTCGAGCGCCATTAGCTCGCCCTTCACGTTCAATTTAATTAATTTCAAAGGTGAGAATGACGCAATTGTGTGAAAGGTTATCTCTTTTACGAGAAAATTACGTGATGTTGGACGCTTTAGTAAGTAGCACACGTATTTTCATTGAAAAATAAAATAAACCTCGCAAGTGAGTTGGGAAAATGCTACTGAAAGTGGGATTAGGAATTCTGTGCGGTTATATTGGCTGAGGTCCTGACGCTAGTTTCAAACAAAGCTGAATATGTCAACAAGGTCTGCTTCTATAGCTACAGAATATCTAGATAGACAAGACTTTCTGCAAAAAACTACGCTAGCATTGGTTCATTTGTTTTGGGGCTACGTAATGAAAAGATTGAATATCAATCGATTGTTATTTTGAGTGGAAGTATATATTATAATCATATAGAATGAGAGCTGTAAAAATAATAGTAGAGAAGATATTGTAGAGTTCTTAAAACTTAAAACCATGCTTAAATACCAGCCTTCCTATGAAACCCATTTTCATATTAACCGAAAATATCGATTATGCTTGTTAATTTTTGTTGGAAAAGAAGTGTACTGTTCGTCACGGTTGAATCATTTTTTTCTGAAAGGCTTGCTAATCCTTAATACACTATTTCTGATACAAACACAGCATTATTCACATAACATTGATAATAAATCACAGTAGGAAAAACAGACAGCGCTTGAAGCGACCTAAAACCTATTAGCATAATTAAGTTCTCACTTATAAGTTTTACGGGCAAAGTTGGGTGTCGTAAACTATAGTATGTAGGTCGGAGGCTTCGACGGTTAAGTACATAGAATATTATTCAATACTTTATGTGGGGAAGTGGGAGCGACTTATAAAACTGTTTATACTTAAAATAAATAAGCATGTATTGTGTTTTTTTATTACAATTTTTTTTTCTAGATGCATAATATGTGTTAAGTTTTACCTATAATATAAGTGTATGATGCAGATGTTTTTAAAAACATTATAACTGATCGATCGCCAAACTAAACTTGTGTCCCATTTCTTGCGACTTATTCTTATTCTGCTATCGCTAATTATTGACAAGCTCATTTTCAATTTTAAGCTCACCACGACCAAAATTCCCATCCATCCAGTATAATCGAAAATGAAATAAAGAAAATAGAGTTACGTAAAAGGACTTAAAAGACTCGTCTACCCAACACTCGTAATTGTTAGTAGCCATCAGCTTTGTGAACTTTGAACCTAGCATTTTGTAGCAGCAATCAAAACACAAACGGCACGTTATTCCACCAGAAGGTCGGCGTCAAGAAACGCCTGAAGTCCGCTATGACGAGGGTACACCGTACACCGTACACCGTACCTACAGTACAATGAACTTTTTAATTTCATCCGCTCTTGATGTATTGCCTCGGTTATTGGGGATTTTGTACTTTGCTCGTGCAATTTAGATAAGAATTTAATTTTCGTTTATCCGTTTGTTTTATTGTTTACGTTTCGGTTATGATGAATAATTGCATATTAATAAAACGGAAAATTTGTTGGCATAAAAATTTCAGGTAATTTATCTTTTACGAATTACAAAAATATTGTATGTATTATTAATAAATGATATTTCATATGTTAAGGAAAAGTTATGATAAAAATGACGGTGAATATAACCTTGTCAAGGAAAGCGGCAAAATGGGTTGTTAAGTGACTTTCTGGTCTGCTGAGTACATCGCTCGTTGAACACGAGGAAGAGTGAGGGGTGTGATGTGAGAGGATCCTCCGCCAGTTTGAACCAGTCGAATATAGGATAAAGTCTTTGGTGGACAGGTAAATGTAGGTGTAGGATAGTCATATGAAATAGGTAGTAAGAATGTGTATGTGATTTTTTTCTTAGGATAGTAGATTAAAGGTTTGAGTTTCTTTTACTAAACTAAATTATTGGTCTTCTGCTTTCTAAATGAACGCCTTTTTATTTGGTTGTGTTTTTTCTATTTCATAGAGGGAACACAATACATAATTCATTTTATACCTTTATGGCACATAAATTAAAGAATAAACTAATCCACCACTGTTTAATAGAACGTAATATAATTTTAAATAGCTCTTCAAAATGCGGCAATATCAAGAGAAACGGTGACAAATAAAAAGTGCGTTTAAAGCCATATTTCAAACGAGCGCTGCAATAAAGCCGAGCGAATTTACATTTTTTATGAGCACCCTCCGTAACACTTCACATTAATTTATACCGAACAAGTAAATATGAAACAATGATTATCCCCACTAGCTTTAATCTCCATGCATTACGATGTTCGATATAATATCCTTGTGTAATGCGCCGTCACTGTATTAAAGCTGAGCCGCACCGTAAATAATCATGAATAAAATATAAATGTTAGTGAACTTTTGTGTCGGAAAAATAAATTTTACGCGTATCGTTACTCGTACACTTAAAACTGTTAGCCGGAGATTCGAAATTTTCGCCGACAATTTTTCAACGCTTTTTCCAATGGTGAGATATTTTTTTGGCTTTTTCAAACGTAATAGAGCACGAGTCGTGTAATGGAAAGAATTGTCGCCACAAAATGTATATTTTTAATGATTTTAAATATTAAATTGGATTTTATATTTGAACAGTTTCAGCCGAAATATTAATTATCGAATTCGCTGACAATGTTATGAAGTCTGCATTAATGGTGTATAAAATTGTTGAATCTGTGAATAAAAATTCTTATTATAAATATATGTGTTTATCTGTTTATACAAGTCTATCAATATTGTTTAACTAA
>CAJQZM010030789.1:0-41257 GCA_907164665.1 Colias nastes | reverse complement strand
TATTTTTAAAGTCCAAAAGCGATTAAAATGTCTTTAGCGTTTTATTTCGAAAACTAGTGTATTAAAATTGAAAATAGATCTTACTGTCTACTGTACACGTTCGAAATAATTATCTTTTCAATCTTTTGTGGTTCCTTAGCATTATTTAAAAACATTTCAGTAATGTAGGTTGCTCATAGAAAAAGCACTTTCGACATAAATAGACAAAATAGCTATTCGTCTTTGACATACAATTATTATTAATTTACAAAAAAGTCAACGATAAATAACACGAACATTTTACAATAACAGAAAATTCCATACATTGTAAGCATCTCAATCATAAACTTTTCCACTTATTATTTATTTTGTGATATATCGTAAAAATGTATACTTTACAAGGACATAGCTTCGGAAAAACATGTAGAGTGTATTAGAAAGTGGACGTTCAATTGATCACATAAGAACTTTCTCGAAGCTCGTACAAATATTTTGAGATATTTTATTTTGGAAAATATTTCGTTCGTTTTTCATTGTTACAGGAAAGTGTCCCTGAAATTTAGAACAAAGCTTGTCTCAGGTTTTTGATAGATAGTGATCGGGAATTTAAATTTTTCAATTCTACTTTATTCTTCTCTCTAAACCAAGTTTATCGCAAAGTTGAGTATTATTTACCAAACACACTCTATAATAAACAATTTCATTTAGGTACGTTAATACTCAAATACAGAGAATTTAAAATTTTAGTTTCAAACTAATATTTTTTTTCAGTTCGCAAAAAGAACTTACATACAATTCTTCCCAATCATATTATTTAACCATCGATTCTTAATAATATACACTTTATACGGAATTGCATTGTGAGTTTTAAAGTATATTTAATTAAGATTCAAGTTTTCCACAGTCGCATTAATCTTGTTTCAATAGCAGTGCAGACTGCAAATAAGATTCCATTGTTGGTTTTGTTATCTCGTTAAATAAATATAAATGTTATCCGGTGAATAAGATGACTTGTTGAAAATGTAGCTGTTATTACTTATTACGTAGTATAGATTTGTGCAATTTAAAGTTAGGGTTTCGTAGTGGAAAAAATAACCATTTACTTGATTGGTATCATAAAAAAGGGCAGAAAGCTAGTTATAAATAACACTAACAATAAAATACACATATAGACGCATTATCGCTATTAATGATTAATAGAATTAACTGCTGACATAATACATGTACGGTTCTTGATTGTTAGCGAGCCAACACGCCCTTGGCCGATTAATACAATTGTATTTCGCGAACACAAAACCCCAGACATCATTTCATTATAACAACAAAAGCCTGTGATCAAAATTCATATTATTCAATTTATAGAGATCGTATTAATAAAATGTCCACGCTGCATAAAATTTCAATTTAACACTTCAATACATCCAATATTTGTTTTATTAAAATTTCAAATTAAATGAATCTAAACGCTGTCGCCCGAAATCACTTTTGATTTGAATCATTTGGTACCTATAGCAAATCGTATTTACATATCTATTATTGTTAGATTCATGAAACTCACGAATTACGGTCGTATAAATGGTGCTTGATAAATAGTAAAAAAATCGATCTGATGCGAAAATCGAGGCGAGATTCGAACCCGCGTTTTTCGCCGTACTGTAGGTATGTGTTTTTTTTTAATATAATTAGACTATTGTCATAGTATACAGAGAACTATGCTTTAGTTCCACTCTGTAGTGGGACTGATAACTAGAACATCAGCTCATTCCTTATAAGCCCTCTTTACAATGGGCAGCCTTGGGCGAGTACAGACAATCAGGATAGTGTAGAGGACCTAAATGTCTATGATCGGCCGTCATTGTACATGTTTATTCATAATCGCTGTAATGGCGGCAAACATCGACGATCATTTGTTGGGCCAACGCTGCCCATTGTGAAGTAGGCCCATTATACATAAAACAGAGTCACATTTCGTGTAATAACAGAAAGCGCTTGAAGCTATGCCGAATAATGCAATTCTACCTTGATATTATTGAGTTCTGTAATCAAGGCGTGAGATTCTTGCATCTGGAGAGTTATAGATATAAGATATGACGTTTTATCTTATACTAGCTTTCCGCCCGCGGCTTTGCCCGCTTTGTCTAAAAAATAAGAAATTATATAGGTACTAAAACCTTCCTCTTGAATCACTCTATCTATTAAAAACCGCATCAAAATCCGTTGTGTAGTTTTAAAGATTTGAGCATACAAAGGGACATAGGGACAGAGAAAACGACTTTGTTTTATACTATATAGTGATTTACCTTGTTTTCATATGATACGGTGTAAAATTGGGTTCACTGCATAGTTTTATGATTTAGGTAAAAATATATATATGTAATATACGCTATAAAGAGCAGTGTGCATTGAGTCGTCAATATATTTGAAGTTTCTCTGTTTGTTTGGATGAAATAATAAATTGAAGTGAAATGAAAGGGTGAAATGGAAATTTGTCATTTACTAAATAGTAAGTGATAATTATTAATTCTTCCTATACATACCTCGTTTTGCAAAATTTTATAATATGTCCACGACCAAAAATAAATTGCCCTTCGAAACGCTAAAAATAAATTGTTGGTAAAAATAAACGACAGACAAATAGCGGAAGCGCCGTTTGTCAAAATGGTGTGCATTAGCGCGACAAATACAATTGTAAAACAAATATTGTACAGCTGACCGTATTTATTTTTTATATGTTTTTGTTAGATATACGTAGCAAAGTTTAGCAATATATTTTATTTCCACATGATTATCAAATTAAAATTAATTTAAAAAATAACAATATCAACAGTAACATGTACTTACTAGTAAAATTATAAAAATGGCAAATAACATTCATTTTCAATAATTAATTATCAATAACAAGTATTGAAAATTAAGAAAATAAACCACTCTTTACTCTAACAGGAGTTACATTAAAAAAACTAGGGAAGGATAGTTCTATCATAATGAATGAATAAATGAGTGAACAATTCTTTATTGTACACCATATAGGACAATTTAAAACACATAATAACTTATTTAACAATGTACATCTGTAAGAAGCGATAAGGATGTACAGTTCAGCGATAAGGCGGGCGGCCTTATCGCTGAACAGCGACCTCTGCCAGGCAACCCAAACTACTAGGACAAATGGCGGACAGTGGTGCATAATAAATTAAAAAGTGAAAGAATTTATTATAATAATATGTACTACAAATATAAACATTCCTCCTGGCTTATACATATGGCTGGCTATCATAATAACCTAAGTCAAAGAAATGTAATAATTTGTTACATTTTAGACTAAGAAAAAAAAAAGACGGGTTGCACTCCGGGAGTGCCGGCAGAAGCGAAAACGCGCGTAGTAGAGAGGGGATAGCTGTCTACTCTCCATCCGTCTTACGCTTTTTCGATCAGGTCACGTGTCCTGACGCGAGTTTAAGATTTTATACCCATTACAGAAAAAGTGCTCAACGCCGCTAAAGAAGTTTTCACTTCAACAAAAATACACCAAATCCATACTAATATTATAAATGCGAAAGTAACTCTGTCTGTCTGTCTGTTACTCAATCACGCCTAAACTACTGAACCAATTTGCATGAAATTTGGTATGGAGATATTTTGATACCCGAGAAAGGACATAGGCTACCTTTTATTGCGAAATATGTACCACGGGCGAAGCCGGGGCGGACCACTAGTAGAAAATAAAGTAGAAGAATAATTCCACAAGCACTCTATACAGTACTTAAAGCTTTAGCTTAAAATAATGCTCTTCGTATAATTGGATATTTTTATGTACCTTTCGAGGAATACGAGCTAATTTTATTTTACTGGAATAACATTTAGTACTTACCTGGTAATTGTTCTTAGTTCAGTTCGAAGAGGGTAGAATAAAAATAAACAAAATGGTTAAGTTTTCATTTATACTTATTTATTTAACCGATGACGTACATACACGTTATATATCGTTATTAAGAAGTATACAGAAATATTTTTCATAAAATAATAATTGTTTACGATATTCTGGAAAAGTGTCTCATTTAACATTTAGCTTAAATTTTACGGAAATAATACTACTGTAAGAATTTTAATTTTACTTATTCGTATATTATATTCGTAGTAGTTCTTCGTAGCAAATAGCAATCCATATAGCTGTACCTAGCCGTTGTCCTGTTGCTATAGTTTTGATTAGTTCCATACAACAACAGCTTTTTTAATTTTTCAATACTATAGAGTACGCCAGTAGAGTATCCAACCACCAAGGTAAACCTGAAATAAAACAAATATCATATAAAGATTATACCTCCAACTAATGTAGCTTACTACTGCCGAATTTCAATTTTGAAATCACCCCCATAGAAGCTTCATTTATTCGTTTCAAATATACAAAAATAAATACTTTCTATTACTAAACAAAAATCACTACAGGATACTTTATATCCTTATCTCTTATAAAAAACCTTCCTCATGAAGGAAACCACAACGCAGTTTAACTTAAACCGGTCGTTTAACGTTGCCAAAGGATACAATGCTTGAAGCGATAAATTTTGCACATTTAATGGTCGCGTCCCGAACAAATAGACTAATGAACTGCAAACACTTGCAACCGTTTACGGATATTTATAAAGGCTACGTGTACTTGATTGCTCTTAATAATCCTACTGATGCTATAATGTTTTGGGAGGATGTATGTATGTATGTTTGTTAGTACTTCACGAAAAAACCGCTGGACGGATCTAGATGAATATTAATTTCAGTATAAGTTATCAGACTAATAAGACAGTAACTTGCCCACAGGTTAAGCCGCGTAGTTCAACTAGTGATATGGATTTTCTTGCTTTGCGAAGGATTTATAAATAAAGTCAATAAGGTCAATTTAAAAAATAAATTAGGTATTTGTGCAAAACAGGCTAATATTTCTAAATACATAGTACACGCTTTAAACTGTAGGGAAGCCACATTATTTTTATGAAATGACTAATATGTCTTAATATCATGATAGCTTTGAATCTTCATAACTTTCATCAAATCTAAAATATAGTCCATTATATCTCGCAAAACAAATGTGATCTGTCATCTTATCAAAGCAGAACAATTTAAAAATGTGTTTCAAAACCAGCGGAGTTCCGTGGGCAGCATGTTGTTGAATTGGTGACATATCCTAGTAAACTAATGCAGTGTTTACATTTATCATACCCTGGTGAAGACGGTTGGTTTCCCAGCATTAAGGCATATTCAAACTGGAGAGATATCCGCTACCGCCGTGTGTAGCGGTATCCCGATGGGTACGCGACTAGAGTCTCTAAGTCATTTACTACGTAAGAGCTTACAATACAATAGCATATAAACTGATATAGAAGCGGTATATGCGAACAAACTAGCAGGTAAAGCCGTTCCGCGTTATCTACATAAACATTCTACACACATACGTAGTATCGTACACATTCACGTACTCCGTAGTGAGACAAAGATACAATATACATTTAAACCATTAGCCGAAAAGAGCTAGCAACGTAACCGACTAAACGCAACCCGGCTAATTAGCTGACTCGCGTATGGCACTTCTACTCTAGAATCTAGATTATAAGTAAATTATGTAGATATTCTAAGCGTATGAAAATTTAACGCGTACCTACCCATCGGGTTACCCACGGCGGTACCGGATAACTCTCCGGTTTGAACAGACCTTATCGCTGTAAAATTAGAGAAATTTATGGCTTTATGCCAATGACTCGATCGTGAAAACACACATGATGAATTGTACGTCATTTGTATTTCTGTTAAACACGGCAACTAGACGTAGTTTATATAGTTTATTTTTCGTTGGTCAATATGAATTCTGGTGCATTTAGTTTTGTAATTGTGTTATTTTTGGTGGTGGTTGTTTTGACAACGTTGATATTGATGTAGTTTCGTAAACCGATAATTATTTTACGAACACAAATATATTTCAAAATGCATAAAATCATAATATATTATAGAGTTTAAAGTTTCAACTAGAACCAAATTCTGCCAAAATATTACCCAACTACTTCGTAAGTAAATCGTTACAAGCTAAGCATTTAAAGAAGAAAACTCATATAACGCTATAAATTTGAACTTCCTTTTACTTCCCAACAATATAGCGAACCAGCAAATTTTAGATTTGAAATTGTATCCTATGACCTCTATACGGGTCTTGAAATAACTTACGTTACCTACTAAAGGTTTGAAATCGGTTCTATTTCCTAGATAGAATCACGTGAGTGGCGCTGAGAAATGGGCTGGCTGAACACTGAGATATATTTATTATTTTATTTTTATATAATAACTACGCTCCGCGGTTTCACTCGCATTGCTCTTAGATAATGATATATTATGTATAGCCTATAGCCTTCCTCGATAAATGGGCTACCTAACACCGAATGAATTTTAAATCGGACCAGGAGTTCCTGAGATTAGCGCGTTCAATCAAACAAACAAACGTTTCAGCTTTATAATAATATTAAAAGACGTAATTCTTATACATATTATATTTTGGCTAAGATTATGTGAATAAAGTATAAAGCTACAGGAACTAAACTAACGGAAAAATGACTAAATTGGAACATAATATTATGTTAGTAAAATCATTCTTCAGTAAGTTTTTAATTGGCTATTAACTACGTCCTGAATTGGTTTAGTTAAAAGGACTGATTGAATACAATGTAAAGAGCTTAAAACGTTTAACTTGACATTCTAATGAATGTACAAGTGGATCTAAGTTTGCATTCTCCTTAACAAACTATTCCTTTGAAGTAATGAATATTCCAGAATAATAAATATTGATCTTACATTTACTAACATCTTTTAACTTTTATTTTTATAATTACAAAGTCTTTACCAAATATAATACTTACAATAATTTACCTACTATTTTACACATCTTCCCCAAATAGTATTATTTCGGTCAGTGTTATTTCTGGTGCAAATTATATTCACACCTCTGTAACGTAAACATTGTGACCCGATTATCTCTATCTCTAAATAAAAGGTACTAAATTATAGAGTTCAAATACAATTAATGTTGATTAAACGCCGTAAAAATCTAACAATATTAACTAAAATATTATAACCCATTATACACGCCGCCTAACCTAATGTCGAAGCTATTTTCCATGCATGTACGAGCTGGAGCCATGACTGATGCAAATGGGAAAGCGTTCAGTTATATCGGACTTGCATTTGTTCAGTGCTCAATTTGTGAAATCATCTTCGCAATCTTCTCATAAAATAATCATATAATTACTAGCGTTCTCTACTCATCTACTAATGTTCCTCTATTAATCAAAATGTAAAACTGTCATGGTTTTAAAAGAAACAGAGTTTCTTGCTGTAGACCGGGAGATATTGACACAAAATTTCGAGTCATTTGTAACAGGATGGCGGTTCTACAGGGGTCTTAGTACGCAATGACAAAAAGAAAAATGATGGTGTGAACGCTGGTACCGGCGGCTTAGTCGCGTGGGCGTTAGTCGAACTCGTCGGAAAAATAGCGAAAGTCAAACGATTTGTAACACAAAAATTTTAGAATTTACCGATAGCCCATAAAAAAGATGTAGGTGGTAAATCGTTCGGCGAGAAAAAAATTTGCAGATTTTCGGCGGTATGGTGACCATTTGGAATCGTCCGAAAAGTATGGCATGGCGATTTTCGTAAATGGCTGCACGAAGATGGTTACCTGTGCAAAAGTTAGCCTGGTACAAATGGTTGAATTGTTTTTTTTAAATCAACACATTCGCGTCGGTATGGCGGGCTGTAAGTCACACCGGAAAAGTATGGCATGACACTACCGCCTACTTCTTTTTTATGGGCTATCGGTAAATTCTAAAATTTTTGTGTTACAAATCGTTTGACTTTCGCTATTTTTCCGACGAGTTCGACTAACGCCCAAGCGACTAAGCCGCCGGTACCAGCGTTCACACCATCATTTTTCTTATTGTCATTGCGTACTAAGACCCCTGTAGAACCGCCATCCTGTTACAAATGACTCGAAATTTTGTGTCAATATCTCCCGGTCTACTGGTTCTTCTTTGTAGAAACTGATTTCCGAATCAGTGGTAAAATATTATGGTAAAGCCATAACATATTATGAAGATTCAAATGTGCTTCTTGAAGAAGTCTAATTTAATAAGTATATTTTGAAGTTTGTAAGTTATTGTACCTACTACATAGTATAAATTATATCTGTTATACTACTATAAGATATTATTTGTGTTCCGATAATTTTAAAAATATCATCTGTAACAAATTCAATTAAGTTTTTATTTCGGATTTGTTAACCTCCAATACTGTCATTGATATTATCAATTTTATCTAGAGGAACTAAAACATAAAAGCTATATTGTTTGTAGGTTTACAAACTACCTTTACCCTAAAATAAACAATACTGTCATACCAATGCGTGCTAGAGGATAATAAAAAAGCAACACGATTTAAGCCTACATTAAAATGTAAAAGAAAAGGTTATGATTGTAAATTTAACGGAGAAACGTGAAAAATTATGGGTTCTAATCTAATAACGCTCTTTTGAAATACAGCGTGTAATAGAAATAAGGCAATTTACATAATATACGATACGGATATAACTTATAAGTAGACTGTATGTTTTATATCTTATTGTTGTTTTTTTCAGGTTTTTCTACAGTAGTTGTTGCTCAGTGTTGAGGATCTGGGACTTCAAATCGATAAGTCGGAAATTCGGGACCCGGCGAGCGTGTAGGAAATAAATGGATTCTTCAATTTATCTGCTCATCACCAGTGCTCTAAACGGTGAAGGAAAACACCGTGAGGAAAGTGACATGTCGAAGAATCAAAAGTTCGACTTGTGACATCTGCCAACGCGCACTTGGCCAGCGTGGTAGATTATGGCCTGTATCTTCATAGGAAGCGCGTGTCCCAGCAGTGGGACCATAATATATGAGCTATGATGATGATGACGATTCTACAGTATATATAATAAAATTGCCTGTAAATCTTGATTTATTACAAAGTGTTACGTTCTTAGGTTACGTTGTAGTTCATAATATTATTGTGGATATAAAAATATATCTTGTAACATAACATCTCACTTTAGTTTAAACATGTTATTCTTATACCAAGATTCAATTATGTAAATTGTTTTCACAACTTTTTACTGAAGTCGTGAGATGTTTTTAAAAACAATTTTGGCACGCACTTTAGCTTAGCAACATACAAATTTATCTTCAGACCATAAGTGCTTTTCCTGCGTTTTAAATTTATTTCTGACGGTTAGTATGCACATTTGTACGGGGATTTTATGTATATGATGATATTATTTATTATGCTTTTAACCCTTTATGTAAAATAAATCTATTATTTTTTGATGACAAAGTTCTAATTTTCAATATCTTATTGTGATAAATGTTTACCTGTTTATAAATTGTTTGCAATTTTATCATTTGCTTTTTAATTCACACTAAAATTACTAACACAACAAGCTCTATAAAATCCTTAATTCTGGCTTAAATCTAGTATTCCGTTGATATAACGATATTGGTGTTTGAAATTAACGTACCATACCTACCTGAATGAGTTTTGTATTATTTGTAAAACCATACAACCTGTTTGGTAGCTTGCCAAGGAAATGTTATCTCACGAAAAGAGTTTCTGGAAATTTCTCTTCCCTGCAGTATGTAGTGATGATACTTGTGTTATTACTAAATTTGCAGCTTGCATATATGCATTTTGGTAGGTACCAATATCCTCTATGTTCTCTTTATACTAAGTCTATGGTAATTAAATAAAGGCGAAAAACTAAAGCAAACAGTTTATTCTTGGTAGTGTATGAACCTTTCCTACCTCTGTTGTGCAGAGTTTATCTTCTAAATTAAAGACATTAAGTATGAATGGAAAGAATTTTATCACTTTTAATTCACATTATATAATTTCGTTACATTATTTTAGTAGTTTTTAAAGCAGCAGTTTGCTCAATTATTATTTGCTAATACATAGTATTTTATTATTCGTGCAATTACAGTTACAGAACTACATGAATAATGCGCAATTTAATTTCAAGCATACTCTCATATATCAGAAATGCGCAGTAAACAAATCATAAATTGTGTACTGACTACTGAGTTAATAATTAAATTTTAAACTGGCCTGGGATCTTCTTTAGATTACATTCTGTTTGCAAATTAATTGTTTTATTAGGGTCACTTTTCGTTAAAATTAACTTTACAATTTACATGTTTTAGGTAAATTTAGTGCACGTTCGTGGGAGAAATTACAAGTGTTTTCGTGATTTACAGGCTTTGTTTATTAGAAATATTTTAAGCTGGGTAAAATAATGTTATTGCTCGGTTTAGTATGTTATAATGATGCTAGAAGAAGTCTTATTGAATTTATGTTTTTTTATTGTAAGTTAATATATAGGAACTTAAGCATAACTACAGAATATTTGATATTATTTTTATTACAGATAAATAACCCACGTGAATTTCTTCGAAGTAAAACGAGCTTTAGAAGCTTTGGTTTGAATAGAATTTGATTGACTTATTGACGGTAGTTCCCTTTCGTAAAATTTGTATTCAGTGATATTTCTGGTATTAATCCGTGTTGGAATTATGAAGTTTCGAAGTTTGTTGTTTATTTCATGAACTACCGATCTGAATTTAGAATATTGCTTTTTTGTAGTCCGTTTGTTAAAATAATTTATGTTTCCGTGTATTATGGCGTGAGTTTTAATAATTTTCTTGTTGAAGTATATGAATTAAACATTATTATTGTTCCCAAATTATGTGTTTTATTTTGAACCCAACCCTAATTCTGTTAAACTTTTCCTCAGTAATAAAATACCGTACAACTTTAACTATTATTTCGTTTAATTGTACTAATAACTAGCGGACCGCCTCGGCTTCGCCCGTGGTACATGTTTATGTTTTTTTTCCATAAGAACCATCCTCGTAACTACTTCAAGGAATATTATAAAAAAATAATTATCGAAATCGGTCCACCCGTTCACGCATGATGCCGCGGCCGTGACAACGCGAAACGGGTTTCATTTTTATTTTATAGATTAAATGTTCTAGAAAATAAAAGCCCGCCTGTAACATTCATGTACATAATACTATTCGTTGTAAGTTTTCCTATTAAAAATGTACTAGTATTCGTATCTTTTAGTATTTATAAAGTGTTATTCACATAAATAAGACCGTAGGACGTGTTAACAACCTAACTTCAGTGTCGCAGCTGACACTCCAGTACTTTACAGTACAATTACGAATAACATTGCTTGAAATATACGGAGTTTGCGCTCCGTATTGTTCATTATTTAACTACTGTGTGAAATATGTAAAATCTACTTTTCGCTTTTTTATTTAAATTTGATTGTTGTTTAAAATTTAATTTAAGTGCAGCTGAGTTAATAAATTTAGGAAATAATTAAAATACATTTATAAAATATATGAATCTTCTGCCTCATATTTTTAACAATACTATTATTTAACCTAAAATTATTCCATATTTATTTTCAATCCACATTTTCGATTCAGTAGAAATATTTCACGAAAAATATCGTTGCATGTATTTAAGATTTTTATGTAATCTTTTACGAAGTAATTTTACACGAATAGGCCTTATAATTTTTATACACTTTACCTTCTTCTAAAGTCCCTAATGACCTTTATTTTTACCTTAAAATCCTCACAAAAATAAGGAAATAATACATAAAACCATTAGGAGTAATATAATGAAGCTCTTGTGTAAATCGCAATGCATTTAGTGAAACAAATTTGAAACAAACAAACCTGCTCCTTTGCTTGCTCTGACATAAAAAAAAAAAAAAAAAAAAAAAACAATTCTGAGATGAAATCTCGGAAATTGCTGCACTCCAAGATCTTAAATTAAGAGATGATGTCCGTTGGATATACTTCGTTCATACTTTGTGTATACCTATTATTTCGTGTTCTCGATAAGTATACAGCACTATTAGTTGTTTTCATTCATTTACGTGCAAGAAATCATGATTTAATACAAGTAGGTAGCTGTATTTACTTTTTATTTAAAATAAATTAATAAATAGATTAAAAAGACGTTCCTGATGTAGCGGAAGTTGAAGTTTGTTATTAACGTTTGATTTGAAAACACAGATTATACATACCTACTGTAAATGTACAACTTTAATTAATGTGTAATGTGACTGCAACATGTAAGAACCACATAAAATCCTGTAATGGACACGCTAATAAATAAATTATTATTCACTTTAAATTCGAGAAAGAAAAAGTCAGTAAGTAAATTCAATCCACATGTTTGTGTAAGGGCTTATTTACTCTGTGTCTCTATATATTATTTATCTCTCTGTAATATAACGCTACCTACTACCTACCGAAACAAACTTCCTCTTTTCAACTACTTTACAATAAATAAAGAAACAGATATCTTCACAGAAACTTGAATACATTTAGAATAAATAGACAATGCAATATCGCAAAAATACATGATATTTTTCCTTTAAAATGGTGTGATAAACGACTTTTCATATCAAAGGCCGTCAGCATAAGCCAGGCTAAGATATTGACGTTTAAAATGGGGGATCCGATAATATGAAAACGACTTTAAAAGCTATTTGCAACATTTTAAACGAATTCATTCTATGCACTTTAAATGGAGATGAAAGATAATATTGGAAAGTTCTTTGTTAGTATTCTGCTGATATATACTGGTTATCTTTGGACATAAATAAGAGATAAAATAGCTTTTGTCACTTTAATTCATGTATATTAATGAACTCTTGTCACATGTAGGTAGAAATTGTTGCTATAAGTACTTTCACACACTACATTCATTATTATAATAGGTACGAGTAGGTATATTGTGTTTTATTCCTTTATCTCTGTGTAATATGAATTATTAAGAGTAAAAAGATATTATATGTATAATAGTTATTAAAGATGAATTATATAAGATATAATATCATAGTAACTTAAGATGAATTATATGTCTTAAGATTCACATAACACAAATAACCATTTCCACTTTTAAACATTGCGAAAGGGAACTTTTAGAATGTTCTTGGTTTTAATCTTTACTTTCTTTTTATGATGTCGTTTTCCTAGCTTGTCCCTAATCGTAAGAAGTTCTACACTTTGTTACGTTATTTATTGAGACTTTTTTTGCACTTTTATATATAATTTTCAAAGAATTTTTAATGGATTTTAAACGCAAATCACATTAATTAACCTGACGTTCTGAACACTTTGCTAAAGTGTCATGACAGGATTCCCTCTTCGGTTATTATGTCAACTACATAGAGCTGATATTTTATCTGTATTATTTGTACATTTTTTATTTATGACCAAGCAGACATTAGATGTGTCAATATAATATATAGACATTCTATGAAACAAAATAGAAATATTTAAAGTGCCTTTTTTTTCAATTTGAATGTAATTAACGAATTTAATATAATGCAGATTGTAACATTAATTTAGATAGTTAGCAAGCTTAGTTTCAAGTAGATTTTGCAGTCTTTGTTAGTATAATTTCGTGTAATAAATTGTACTATTAATATATACCTAAGAATTAAGATAAGACAATTACTTATTTCTAATCAACGTGTTGGTACTCATTAAATGTATGGAATATATTTATATTGAAATCTAGGTATTCTAGTAATATGGTATTTAGTCTCTTCAAATCTCTTGTTTGTGGTGAAAATAACTTTCTGTGTAATTAGTAATTTATTTCAAGTTGATAATAAATGGTAGAGTTCTGTACTAAAAGTTAACAAGTCATTTATCTATCAAGTCAATCCATTTGCTTAAATTGTCTTTATTAACCAAGGCTGTTTGTTCAAAAGTAATTAATTAATGATCAGTATTATTAACGATGAAAATACAAAATTTTGTGAATTTATCACGATGGGAGATTTAAGCATTTAATTAATTTTTAAGGACCTGTTTTGCTCAAGATCCACATTGCAATTAACATGAAACTGATTTTTCGATCAAATTATGAATCATGTATTAATATTGTCTTTTAGTGTTTTAAAAAACATTTAAAAAATTACGTCTTCATCGAGTGAAATTATTTTTTTTATTTATATCTATTAATTCTTTTTGATTCATTCAAATCATATTATTTGAGATAAAGTTTTATAAATTTATATGAACGTACAGTGCTACACTCGATGCAATCAATAAAATAAAATAATGAATCAAAAATAGTCCTTATCAGTCACTCGCACGTTCGACCATTAACGTTCATTACCGCTTGCACTCACATTCAGCTCACATAAACGAGATTTATTTGTCAAGTGACTTCAGTTAATTCGCAAACGCATTTCCATTTTAATTGCCGATAAATTATTAATGATTTTTGGGTTATGTCACTGTAATTTGTGAATGGATAATGTTTATTGCTAAATACTGCGGCTTTGTTTGTGTAGAACTGAAATAAAATTTACGAATGTGTCAAATTATCTCTAAACGTAATTGTGTTTATTATGTTGCGAAAATGCGTTAGTATTATAATATATAATACTCAAATATAATAAACAAATAACTAAGTTATAACCTAGCATGCATCGATCGTCTGTGACTAGAGTACTTGATGAATCCGAGTTGAAGTGGATTGATTTTTGACTCACAAAAAAGGTCATAATGAAGGTTTCTGAGATTTGCTGGTATATCAAAAATATTATCCGTATACTGGTTAAACGTAATACTTTAATATTCAATTGATAGAATTATTTTATTCAACTTAGATCAGTTAAGAAACATTACATAAAAGCTAAATTTTGACCCTCATTGCAAACACTATTCTTTAAGGCCCCTGTTATGTTTATAAAAACATCTTTATTTCTTTCAATTATGACAGATAATATATTTTAAATAACTATTAATTGCACAATTGCTTTCGGCTCATTATCGAAATTTATTGGAAAGTCCTTGACTGTTTCGTCGAAAATCTACAAATTTACATACTAATTGGCGAAATAATTAATACGGATTAATTTCATATGATTACAAAGCTCCCACACTGTGATATGATTTGTAATTAAATTGTTAACTGATTAAAAGTTATTATAATAATTATAGAGTAAGTAGTTGAATTTGGTTTTGTCAAATAAATAATTGTTTGATTTTTTATTCAGTTTTTTTCAGGAATTTTTCTTTTTCTTGTCAACCCGGCACCGTCTATGACTCAGGAATAATGTAACTTTCTGCTGTTGAAAGAATTGTCTTCTAGTAGTTCCAGATTTTCTTCCTACAAACATATTAATTTTTAAGCTATTGCATAGCTTCTATCGCGGGCCTTGAGCGCGGGGACCGAATCCAGAAATTCCGTAACGAAAAAACCTCACGCTCCCCACTCCGACGGGCACGGAGGTGTGGCTTAAAGGCATAGCATGCAATAGCTTTACCGCGGCAGTCCCCGAGTGCCACACGTCTTTTTTTAAATCTTATCTCGTTAAACTCAAACGTAAAAAATTGGTTGTAAGTTTAACTCTATTAAACTTACAAGCTTTTTTTTACGATTCAGTTCTTTTCACAAATGTATTGAAATCAAATAATATCTATTCTAATTCTGTGTGAACAAAAAAAAACGATATAACGATATAAAAATATAAAAATAGAGATAATATTTAAGATATAACGATATAAAAATTAAAAAAAAAATACAGGCTAACATAAAATCGGTTGCAATGTCGCATCTTAAATTAATCCTATTATGGTTCGAATGTACAAGCTGCTACGAA
This sequence comes from Colias nastes, assembly GCA_907164665.1. NCBI lineage: Eukaryota > Metazoa > Arthropoda > Insecta > Lepidoptera > Pieridae > Colias > Colias nastes. The sequence continues at coordinate 25,515 of CAJQZM010030789.1, read as the reverse complement.
GCCACGCTTCAACAGTCAAATCCCATTACAATATAATAAGAAAACTCTTCAAAAAGCACAGCTTTACCAGCAGATGTAAAGTTTTATGTCTCGTGGAAACATTCCAAGTTGGCAAGCCTTGTACTTCGCAATGTAAAATTTGTATTTAAACATTTTCAATGACATTGCAATTTTCTCTAGCTTGAAAGAAACTAGAAAGGTGACTTTTACTGTCAGAATGTATTTGTCAGCTGATGTAGGCTGAGCGCCAATATGTAAACGAATTTTAATAGTTGTATTTTTAATTTCTCTTTTATTTTTTTTTATCTGCATACTGTACATAGAAATAAAATTGCTTATTTTCAATTATTTAATTTTTTAATTATTTAACACCATCTTTTGTTTTGTTATCTAACTGTCTATTATAATAAGTAATATTTTTGGGATAATCTTTGGCTACATTGCACCATTTATAAAGCGGTATTAAATACTCGTAGAGCGTTTTTGAAACTTTCATGAGAGGTTTTTGCATAAGAAAGCCTAATTGCATAGATTTGATTTATGAACAGTTGTGGATAAAGTTTGTATTGTGGAATTTATAAATACACAAATATATTAGACATATGTTGCAGTAATAACGGCTTAAAATGGAAACGATACTTGGGAAAAGTGTCAACTTGGTCAGCCTAGTAGAGATTGCAATGTGTAAAAACTTTGAAGTACCTAAGTACCTATTGATTTTACACTAATAATTAATTATTAAAAGTGACACAAAAATAAAATAAATATATAATAATAAATGTTATAAAATCCTCGACTTTTTGTTTAATTAAATTAATGAACATAGCAAATATTTGAAAATCTATTGTTTATTTCAAAATATATCTCATGATACATTATAATATGTGATTTTGCAAATGAAATGCATATTCAGGCAATTAATAACCGTAATGTGACGTTGATATATCTCACAAAGTTTTATTGAGTGATTAATTATTTCGAATATATTTTAATAATATTATTTCCTTATATTTAGTGTCTGAAAATGAGCGTTTATTTTATTTGTGCATAAGCACAAATTAAAAATCATTTATATGATTTCGATGAGGTCATGAAATGTATAATTCATTAAATTAAGTAAATTTAAGTATTATGAATTATAAGAACCGATTTTAAAATAGATTTGACTTGGTTTCGATTTATTTTAAAAAATGTCGAATAGATTGCTTAAAAAGGTACAGTCTGCAAAAGTCTACTTATGTTTATTGTGTAATATTCTTTATTCTATCTAATACCTAAGTAACGTATGTGTTCATTTTTTTCGGGTTCGAATCCCGTCTCGTGATCGATATTATCTATTCTTAAAAATATATATCATTTATTTTATTTGATAAAGTAGCATTTGAATGCTACTTTATCAAATTTCAGTTTCTTATTCTAGCAATTTGATCTTTGCTTATTCAGTCAGTTATTTTTTCACTTTCTATTTCTTTTTCTAATTGTAACATTTTCGCTCGATTCATTTTTTATTCAAAAATGATGCCTTTTTTAAGGATTATTACATTTTTTTAAAGATTTACTTGGACTTTATGTCTAAAATAAATGTTAACAGTTAGAAAATAGAGTTTACTATCGAATCCCAAGATATTTTTTCTCTAGATCAATTATTACTTTAGTTATAAACGAAATAAGAATTGAGACTTACTTTTCGAGCTCGAACGCGATCAAAGAGCGCACGCGATATTCAACTTTATTACGGCTGTATTAGCGTCTAGTACCGTAACCGGTCTCTCAGTGCCAGAAATGAGAAAGGGAGCCTCCTCTTAATAGCACAATTCACGTATTATTAGACGGCTGACCGGTCAGCTGCCTGTGATGGAAAGGGGTTAGGAATATGATACCCCTAGTAAGGAGGTACAGTCAAGGTGAAAAGTGGTTTTCATATTTTTTTTTTTGAAATTTTTTAAGATTTGTGAATAATTTCGGTTAGGGGAGGGATTCGAATGCCAACGCGAGGGTATGGATGGCGTAGCGGTCTAGCGTCACTACGGTAAGGCGAAGGACTCTGGGTTATATTCTTTAAAATCTATACATTAGTAATATCAAATAAAAAAGGCAAGTAAGTATTTCTTTCTTTCTTTCTAAGTATGACGAATGTGTGAAAAAACGATTGTGGTTTTCATAGCAATTTGATATGAAGTGTTTAATATACTAGGTACCTTCTTAAAAATACTTCCGTAATTTATCATCATCATAAGCATCAAAGCCCAAATGATATATTTCCACTGCATGGTCACAGGCCTCCTATGAGAGTTCAGGCTATATTTCACCACTGCGGGTTGGCAGACTAGAATCATTAAATTACTTTACAAACACCAAAGACATATGAACTATGTAGTTATAAAAAATTGTATAACTTTTTCCGTATATTGTGTCAAAGATACAACCACGAATCTGCTAAACTTACTAAATCATAACAAACAAAGTTTCAAAAAAAAACACTACACAACATAATATAACCACATATAACTGTGATAATATAACTACCAGAAATACGTAGTTTTAAAAATAAATGATTCAGCCAGTAACATACGAATCTTCCATACATTTGAAGTGACGTCCATGACAGAGAGCAGCAGACGAAAAGCTTTTAAGATGTAAAACCGGTACGAAGACAGACATGCCGTGAATAGCCGAAAATATCGTACATTATATATTCCGTGCTTTTTATAGCTAGAGGACAAATGAGGGGTTTATTCGTTAAAAAGTAGAAGCTTATGCAATGGGGTATTTTCTTATTTTGGCATTAAAATAATTTGCATTCATGACGTCTTCTTCGACAAGTAACTAAATGAGAGTTATGAAAACTGGCACGGTGAATGTAGTTTATGATTTAGTTATATGTAGTTACTGTTTTACAAAAAATAAGAGTACCGATACCATCGCTTTTCAAGAATTCCACTAGAATTTGTAATACAGGACCCAAGAAATTTATAGAAAATTAATGGTAGATAGCTATATGTTCACATTTATATATCACTACATAGTATAAAACAAAGTCGCTTTCTCTGTCCCTATGTCCCTTTGTATGCTTAAATATTTAAAACTACGCAACGGATTTTGATGCGGTTTTTTTAATAGATAGAGTGATTCAAGAGGAAGGTAGGTTTTAGACAAAGCGGGCGAAGCCGCGGGCGGTAAGCTAGTTTCTAATAAATAAACAACTATTTTTCATTAAAAGTACTCAAATAAATCCAAACACGGAAAATATTCGTCTTTATACCTAAATAAATACTAACAGCTCTCACGACTTGACAGATTTGCGTACATTCGCGTTGAATAACATATGAGATAAATGCTTTTCTCACCGACTGTACACAGATTGGACGATTCGTCAGTGTCCGCTCTGATGCTGCGTGTAACCTTGACGTATCAAATGTTTTTATAAGCGGGAAGAATACGATATCTTTAAGTGATAAGCTCTCTTCACAATGGGCAGCGTTGGGCGAGCAGAGGCAATCACGATAGTGTAGAGGGCCTAAATATCTATGATTGGCATTTGGCCGTCATTGTATGTTTATTCATAATCGCCGTAATGGCGGCAAACATCGACGATCATTTGTTGGGCCAACGCTGCCCATTGTGAAGAGGGCTATAGAAGATAACACGACGAATTTAGATAGGTATGGAACACGCCTTTCACGCCTGGTGAAGTAAGCCTTTGAAAAATTGTCCAGTTTAATGCTTTGGTCGGGTAATATAATGGGCAAGGTCGTTTCTGCTAACAGCTTCTGTGCTTTGTACTTGGACACAGCTTTAGTACTAGCTGATGCTCGTGACTTCGATTGTTTTGTATGAAAAACTTTTTACAAAATTGTAGCATGACTGAATGCTTATAAAATAATATCTACTAAGATGGAGTCGCTTTGTAGGTCAGATTGTTCAATTGTTATCGAACAGATGGCAGTAGAAATAGATATTTTGTTTTAATTCGGGTTATTTCATCTTGTATCTTCATTTTATACTGGATATATATGTATAACAATAATTGTTAAATGTATTATAGTACTATTATTTCTGTGATATTACTATTATTATACATGACAGATGGCCACATGCAGTAATAAATTGGAAACCGTTAATCGACACTTGAATTTATTTACGTATTTCAAATCTACTCGCATTAGCATTACTTTATTGGATAACCACGTTGACACGCTCAAAACACATCAAATAAATATAAATCATTCAAGATGAATGACATAAAGTTTCGGCCATTTAATCATATTACCGATGTTTTCACAGGCAATGTGAATTCATCATTTTTATGTTTATTCCCCGCGTACATGTAAACGCTTTTACTTAAAACAAACCGATTCGATCGATCAAAATGACAGATAATTTCATACGAGACGAATATTGGATAACCGTTTCATATTTTGGAAAACTAGTGACACCTTTTTCGTGTTACCTCTTTGGTCAAATCGAAAACAAATGATGTAACGACAGTTAAAGTTGGAAAGGCTGTATTTGTGAATCTAAGTTGTGAATTATCAGAGGTATAATTACTCTTTTGTTTAGTTAAAGTTGTTAAATTACATCGTCGAAGAACTTTTCATATGAAAAATGTGTTACATGCTTTAAATTCAGTTTATATTGCCCGCATGGTTGGTGCAAGACCACATAATATACTAGGCTAGGATTTCAGGACTCAAAAAGATTAGAAGTATAACCTCAATAACATATGGATACTCAGAATATTAATTATCTCATCATCAACACAATCTTTTATTACAGTATTAGGTACAATTTAGTACGTAATTTATTAAGAGATTCCATCATACAAATGATGAGGGAAAATTGTTCCCGGAAATGACCAACAATGAGTACATTCATTTTTATTACCGCGTAAAAGGAATATGGAAAATGTATTTAGCTGGTGACATTTGAATTGTTATAATTGTTCTGGTTTTTTCTATGCTTTGTGATAGACAAGTATAAAAATAAATGCAAAGTTTATGTTCAAACAGGTTTCTTTTAGAAGCGGTTTTGAATCGCCATAATAAATGAATAGTTACCATTCCAAAATAATAACAAATTCAAATGAACTTTTCCTGTTGAATGAATTTATATAGCTACTATATACTCTACTTGTTTGAGCTCGATATCCAGCGTTACCTGTATTGTATGGAATGAATTTTCATTCAATTAACATCACACTATTTTATCTAATAATATGTTTCTAAATATCAATACGTTGCAGGAAGAAATGTAGATAATATTATGAAAAATTGTTACCGCTGAATTCATAATGTGACTCTCATAGAATATACCTACCATAAGAAGCATAATATCTAGTAAAAAAATATTAAAGCGTATTATAGTAATAGTCAGTGAAAATGAATTGCCCCAATTTTTTTATCTATAAGCGTAACTCTATCTTCATTATCAAATTTAAAAAATTCAGGGTCGATTTTTCAATGCTTGGATAAAACTTATCCGTCCAATAAAGTATTACACGATAATATTAAAGTGTCACGTAAACTGTCAAATACGGGCAATTAGAATACGTTTTTAAAATGGTAGTTTTATACATTATTCGACGAAAAAGTTTTAACCAAGGATTGAAAAATCACCCCTTATTAATGTAACAAAACATTCACATAAATCTAAAAGTACTTTAGCTGCTACAAAAAGAGTTAGTTTTCATTCGAATTGTAGTCCCTGTAAATAATAGACATGAAGTCGAGTGTCGACACTGTTGCAGCTGTCATGATAGTTTGTTTTGGAATAACACCTATGTTATTCTTGCCATGTAAAAATAAACGCAGTCAGCAAAAGCTGACGGTATTGAATTGTAAAAATAATAAAATAAAAAATAAAATAAAAATTGTTTATTTCTTTTAAACAAGTTTTCATCTTGGGTTGGAGGTAAGTGCCTTCATTTAAGTGATAAATTTCACTTGTGTTAGAAGGCGCTTCTCTTCCATAACAATTACTAGGCATTAACAAATAAAAGTATGTGTGTGTGTGTGTGTGTGTATGTGTGTTCGCATGTTTTTGTTTGTGTAATGTACAAGAATTTAAAAAAATTGATTTTTTATTTTATTTTACATTTTCATTTTACTCCCTACTAATTACATGTTTTTAAAATGTCTTCTGCTTCTGTATAACTAATTTCTTTAAGCCATTTTAAGGTATGTTTTTTACATTCGTTGTAACGATTTCCATATATATTTAAAATTTTATTTACATTTTTGTATAAAATTTCTGACTGTCTATTGTACTGACGCTTACTAAATGATGTGTTCGTTTTATGAAACAGCGGAATAATATCTCTTCTTCTACGATTGGTTATGTTAGGGTCGTATGTAATAGTCTTATGTTTTTTTAGGATAGTTGCAAGAATATATAATTTGCGTATAGATAGTAGGCCCGTTGTGGAGTAAAGGAGTTCAGTAGAATATTTGTATGGTTTAAAATGCATAACCTTTATTAAAGCACGTTGTGCACGTTCTACTTCCAAAAGTTTTGTTTTTGTGGCTCCGCCCCACACTGGTATACAGTAGGTTAAAATTGATTGTGCTAGTGTCACATATATTTTGTTTAGCAAATCCTTATCAGCAACATGGCGAAGTGTTTTAAAAGTCCATGTTATCTTCCTAATTCTGGATGTTATTAAATCTATTTGCGGATGCCAGGACAGTCTTTGGTCAATTTGTATTCCCAGGTATTTCGCTGAGGTGACTCTGTTTATGTAAGGACAATGGCATGTAGTGAGATTACATTGATTGTGGATTTGAATACTAAAGTTGTTAGAAGGTTGAGTTTTATTAGTTATTGAAAAGCAAATGTAGTTTGATTTGGTTGCGTTTAAGGTGAGAAGATTAGATTGTAACCACGTAGCTGTTTTTGATAGACCTACTTCAGCTTTGTGTCGAACGGCATCCCATGATTTCTCCGAAAATACTACTGCGGTGTCATCAGCGTATGAGTAAATTTTTGCATCATCTAATTTTAGTTTACAGAGGCTGTTTATGTAAACCAAAAAGAGAGTAGGGCCCAAAACACTTCCCTGAGGAACTCTAGTAGTTATATCTGTGTCATCGCTGTAGTATTGTCCAATTTTAATCCTTTGTGAACGATTTTGTAGGTAGTCTTTAAATAATTTTAATGACGTTCCTCTAATACCTATCTTTTCTAATTTATTTATAAGTAAATGAACCGAAACTGTGTCAAATGCCTTCTTAAGATCAAGGAAGACAGTAAGGCATTTGTCTTTTACGTCTAATTTGTCAACTATTTGTGTGCTTAAGGCAGTAATGGCATCCTCTGTGCATCTTCCAGGTCTAAAACCATATTGGTTGTTTGCTAGTATGTTAAATTTGTTAAGATAATTTAGTAATCTGACATTTAATAGTTTTTCTAGGACCTTCGAAATACAGGGTAAGACAGAAATCGGTCTGTAGTTATTGAGATCACTTTTGCTGCCGCTCTTATATATTGGTGTAATGATCGATCGTTTCAGTGGTTTAGGAAAAACACCTTGCTGTAATCAAATAAATGAAGGCAGTGTCAATATAGAAAATGTTTATTCCATTGCTAAAGAGAGTTAATTTTAAATAGGTTCTGAAAATGAAACGAACGATCCCGATTATTATTTATTTATAGAACGTTTTTATATAATTCTCTGATCTTATAACATCTTTTAACCATATATTGAACATATTTTAGACATATATTTAAATAACATAATGAAGGATTATGAGTGTGTCAGCAAAATGAATAATCAGGACCATTAATCATTCCGCTGCATCCTATCTATGATATCATTAATTATAAAACATGTTCTATATGAATTAAATAAAGATCTATTAAAAATGTTATTTCTGAAAATTCAACGTGGCTTTTTTCCAAAGCATACTTTAAAGGTAACCTAATAAAAAATGTTTAACAAAGTATGTTTGTTGATGGATTTAAAAAAAATATTATAGGGCATTAAGTGATTAAAATTATACCTTCCATTAATTATTATTCTATTATATTATATTTAGCATTACATTCTTCGAAAATTTCGTAGCTGTCAACGAAACCTTGAAGTGTTATTAAGTGCTAAAAGGAAATTACACGAAAATCCCTATTTTCCTTGTAATGAGAAGAAAATATGAATAATAACCCGTTTTTATTAAACCTTCGCTAAACGGCGATCGTTTCTGGGGAAAATGAGACGATATTAATTTTCAATATTATGTTTTCGTTTTAACTTTAATGTTAATAATTTCCATTTATTATTTTAATTATACGATATTTATTATTTTAATTTGTAGGCAGCGTTTTATTTGCTGTTGTTCATTTTAAATTAATATAAAACCAGCTCAGTACGAACAGTTTCCCGAAAAAACGACTGGAATCCATTTGAAATAGCTTATAATATGCTCGTAACTGATACTATATCACATATTATGTTGTTTTTTAGGATTATAAAATTCTGAAGTAAAGTCTCTCTGCCTGTCTGTCTTTCTCTTTACACCAGAAAGTTTGTTTGCATTTAATCACTAGAATTTCTGGTCTGATTTGAAAAATGATTTCAGTGTTTACCATTTATGGAAGAAGCTGTATGGTATATATATCTTTACGCTAAGACTAAAAGGAGCGGAGCAGCAATGAAAAATGCGGGCAAAACTGTGGAGCGTACCTATAAGATAACACGTCGGTAGAGTCACTATCAAAACTAGCCTATTTATAACCAAACGTTATCTTCCTTTATCCTCTTCCAAAACGCATATTAATCGTCCGTAATCATTCAGAAGGTTCCGTATCCTCACTAGATAAAATCGCGCCATATCATCTATTCAGACGATCATTTGCATAGTCTTTTATCAAGGAAACATTGACCTTAGCCCGTTTTAACCTTTAGCAAATGGACACCGAATAACCCTACGTTCACACGGTGACATGGTTTTTCTACCGAATCGGTTTTTTGCAGGATTCGGTTTAGTAGCACTAATATTTCAATGAATGAGTTCATGCATTCGGGTTCAAGATACGGCAAAACAACCGAATCTTGCTGAAGTTAAGATTTAGCGGCTACAAACCAATCCGGCCGTACTGCAAAATTTAAGATCCGATGCAATGGTATAGTATAGACTATAGTGCATTCAATACATGCGTTCACATACACGCGCTCTTGCTAAAAAATAACAGGATGGTGTTAACATAGGGGTCTCGATACGAGGCTGTCGAGATGTGCTGTGTGAATACAACATTCGGTTTTTCCAGATCCGATGAAAATAAGATTCGGCAAATCGTGTCTCCGTGTGAACGTTGACTAAATGGATTGTCCGGTCACCTTGATTGATGATCGAATATGAAAAGGTTTCGGCTTTCTTTGAAATACAATTGTTAGATTTTATTTGTCAAATAATGGGGTTCTTCTTAATGATATTTTTAAGTAGAACTATGGTAGTGAGAAAGATATACTAATACTATAAATGCGAAAGTTTGTGAAGGTAGATGAATAAATGAATATATGTTTGTTACTCTTCCACGAAAGTAGTGGACGGATTTAGATGAAAATTTACAATAATAAAGCTCATTAGAATAGCACACGAGCTATAGAAATACTTGATTTTGTCCGCGAGTAAAACCGCGTGGCACTGCAAGTGATTTTTACATGGCCGTAAAATGCTTTTTGAACGTTTACTAATTGTAAACTAAGAAGTAATAACTATCGTAATGCTATCGTATGAATAATTTGTGCCTACAATCTATTTCATGAATTTTCGAAAAAATTACAATATTTGTATCTATTAAAGCTAAAATAATAATAAATATTGGCCTCTTATATTCCATCAAGGATGTATCGCTTATAAGTTAATTTCTGCCAATACAATTAGTAACACGATCTCAATTTTCCCTAAATCTCGGGAGGAATCAAGTTTCTGCCTTGACCGATTTATGTAACCTTCACTTGTGACGTCATATTCTTGGTCAAACTAGTATTTTATTATCTGTGGTCAAAATAAGAGGAATATAAAGTATTGAAATATTTGTAAAGGAAGATGGTGGTAAAGAATAAATTAAATAATATTATCTTAAACGCGCTTTAAAAAAAATATAGTTAAAAAATGCGTTTTAGGTTAAGTTTCCTTTTTTATAAAACTATGAGTTAAGTGTCTATTGTTTGTGAATATGTATGTGAAATGAGTGTAATAAAAATTGTGAGATAGATACTTTGTTTGATTGGACTTTGTTTTACAGACGATGTTTTACTGGGAGCATAGCTACGGTTTTCGTAGCTCTTGAACAGATTGATAACTTATTTAACTGTAGACCAATTTCTAACCATTTCAAATATAACTATGTTAAAAAGCAAATTTCCTGATCTAAAACATTACGATCAAAACGACTAATACAGTAACCTATTTATAAAAATCCGGTATAAATTTTGATTCATTGTTCTTCGACCTCTAGACTATTGCGAAAATCTTCAATCATAAACAAGACTTTTAGGCCACTAAACACCATTAATCATTGAATTTGTAAGGCGTTTTTATTTCAGTAAAATTGTTGAATATGATTTATGAAGTTGTTTCGATTTGTTGGCTTTTCTGAGTTAGGTATCACAACATTTACAAGACTGATGCTATAAACTTTGCCTCAGTATGCTACCGAAGTTTGTAATAATAAAACAACTTATCAATAATAAAGAACAACCAGGCTAAATATGCGAGGGATTATGTTTACCATCTTCGTAGAGTCATATATCTACTCTACCTTGGCGGTTTTTAAATCTTACCTTTTTAACTTTTAGTAAAATGTTCCAAGTTTTTAAAAAAGCTTTCCAGTGATAATTGAGTAAAGGAAATATCTCGTTATCTCCACTGACTCACAAAATAACACATTCTTTGCAAGTATTTTATGCAATAAAAAATAAAGCTGTAATAATTTACAGTGTAACTCAAATTGACAACTGTATAAATACCTTATATAGTTTTGGCGCTACTACTCTATCCTATATTAACTGCACGATTAACTGCTATATATTGTAAGATTCCATTGTGTATCACACAAGAATAAATGTCATCGCAACACATTTAAAAACAATATCTACTATTTTAAGACTATTTTACATGCGTGATATCTGAGTCGCTCGTTATTAGCCTAGATTCAAAACAATAACAAGAACTAACCTAGATCCAGCCTGTGACGTAATTACGTCACATCCGTCTTTAGAAAGATGTCATAAAAACCGGTCAAGTGCGAGTCGGATTCGCGACATTAACGGTTCCGTATATTTAAACTAAAAATCAACAATTTTTTTTTCAGTCATCCACTTTATGACCGTGCTAACAGTTGCTTGTCTTCGATTTGTTTATCTTATGTTATAGCGGCCACAGAAATACATCATCTCGCTAAATTTCAACTATCTATATATCATGGTTTATTATATTATAGCCTGGTGACATACGGACAAACCGACAGAGGGACAGCGAAGTCACATACATATACATATGCTAAAATATATTCTCATATATACTAAACGCGATCCAATCTACCTTTCTGTTTTTACCCTTTGGGTATGGAACCCTAAAAATGTAGTTAACTGATAATGAAAGGATTTCTAAAGGCTCTTTTAAGAGCTTCAAATAATTATTCATTACAGAATTGTACCTGCTCATAATTTTAAAGTTATCTCCTTTCGGCTTTTGTGTGAAATGATTAAACAGGTCTGTTAAAAACTTTTGCATAGATTATGAATCTCGTTATCTTCGTATAATTTAAATTTACATCCATATTTGCTTTTTTTGTCTCATCCGCTTGTAATCATATAACTAATTTATACTCTAACATTTTTTTAAATCTCTTCTAATATAGAGCTGAAGAGTTTGTTTGTTTGTTTGAACGCGCTAATCTCAGGAACTACTGGTTCGATTTGAAAAATTATTTCGGTGTTAGATAGATAGAGGAAACATTATCGAGGAACTTACAGACTACGTCCTATATCTGTAGTTAATTTTTTTAACAGGATACGTTTAATATGTGTTCGAATTATTATTTTTCCAATTGACTATATACGTTTTATTTAGAGACAAGTTAATAAAATTTTCTCGATTTTGAAGTGAACTTTACACTCGCTTAAATGTACTGCATCTACAGTAAAACAATGTATCAATTTTGTACGATTACATTGTTTCGAAGCTCAGAACCTCAACTTTCTATTCATTCTCCACTTTACATTTATATTAAGATAATATTTTCAAGTAATAAAATTGACCATAAAGCAAAGTCATTGATCGAACCCGCTCGGGACTTGATAGATAATTGTAATCGAATTAGGTGACCCCACTCTGACCTCCGATTTAATGCAACCGAACATCGCACGCTATTTCTCTTATCAATTACCTGCATATAATAATAATCTTTTTATTTCTTGATTTTACAAACTTTTTACAATTTAACTTAACTCTAAATCTATACTAATATTGCGGTTCGCCCCCGCTTCGTCCGTGGTACATGTTTACGTTTTAGAATTAACGAAATCGGTTCAGCCGTTCTCGAGTTATGTGCTTACCAATACATTTTGTGATTCATTTTTAATAAATATAAATATAATAAAAAGATTATAAAGCTGAAGAGTTTGTTTGCTTAAACGCGTTAATCTCAGGAACCACTTATCCGATTTTAAAAATTATTTCACTGTTAGATAGTCATTTTATTGAGGAGGATTTATGCTATATTTCATCACGTTCAGACCAGCAGGAGCGGAGCAATGCGGCTAAAACCGCAGGGCACAGCTAGCACAAAGTTTAAATAGATTTTTCTTACGTTTATTGTTAGTAACATTATATATTATATCTTTTTAAATTAGTATTTATCCTAGTATTACGCATTTATTGTTAGTAACATTATAGCTTTTTCAGGTTAACAGTTATCCTAGTAAGAATATTGCAGAAGCATGTATGGATAAATTTGAATGTGCGTGCGTGCGCTCAAAAATTTTCCATTTCGATCATTATCTTATCATACTTACTTACTTACTGGAGTGGCGCAGGGACCCAAAGTGAGTCTTGGCCTCCGACAATAAGAGCCTCCATTTTACTCTATCCTGCGCCATCTCTTGCCAGTTTTCGATTTGGAGGGTGCGCAGGTCTTTGGCGATTTCATCTTTCCAGCGGTACCTGGGACGTCCAACCGGACGGCGTCCAGATGGCTGTCCCAGGTACGCTCGTTTCGCTGCTCGATCTTCCCCCATTCTTTCTACATGGCCGAGCCATCGGAGTCTTTGTGATTTAATCTCACCGATGATATTTGGCTCAGCCATTAGGTCTTCAAGTTCCAAGTTTTTTCTCCTCCTCCAAATTCCTTCTTCTGTTAGCACTGGCCCAAACATCTTCCTCAAGATCTTCCTCTCAGTGACTAGGAGCTTGCCTTCTTCCTTTTGTGTTAGTGTCCATGTCTCACAGCCGTACATTAATATAGGTCTTAATATGGTTTTATAGATTAAGATTTTTGTTCGTCTGCTGAGGATCTTCGACACCAGTATTTTATGTAAGGCCGCACTGCAGCGGAGGGTATTTTGTATTCTTATATCAATTTCCTCTTCCCTCGTGTACGTATCGGTCACAGTGCATCCCAGGTATTTAAATTTGTCCACACCTTTATAGACAGTGTCTCCTACTAACAGGTCGATCCTAGGTATCCTGCTGTTTTTGTATCGGCGCATATGCATGTATTCGCTTTTGCCGTGATTGATTCGCAAGCCTATTTTCTTTGCTTCCCTTTCCAGGGTGAGTGCGGAACATACTATCTCTTCCTTCCTACCTCCTAGTAAAGCAAGATCGTCGGCATACCCTATCACCTTATGCTGTCCATTTAATTGCACTCCGCCATCGAGTGTGAGAATGTGTCGGATGATGTGTTCAAGTGCTAAGTTGAACAGCATGGGTGACAGCGCATCTCCTTGCTTAAGTCCTGTGAGCACCTCAAATGAGTCGGTAACCTCCGAGCCTACCTTTATCACAGCCCTGCTTTCTTTGGTGGCGACCTGTATCATCTTGATTAATTTCGTAGGGATTTTAAAATTATGTAAGATTGTAAAAACTGAGCTGCGGTCCACGCTGTCATACGCTTTAGCGAAATCCACAAACAGCATATGGATATCCTGCGCATACTCCCACCTTTTCTCCATGAGTTGTTTGAGGAGGAAGAGTTGATCGACTGTACTTCGGTTGCGTCTGAATCCACACTGGTAGTCGCCTATTATGGCCTCAGCGTACGGCTCCAACCTCTTGAGCAACACGTAAGACAGGATCTTGAAGGCAGTGGGGAGTAGCGCTATTCCACGATAGTTTGTGCACTTCTTTCTAGAGCCTTTTTTGTGGATCGGGCATATAACTCCTACGTTCCACTCTTTTGGTATTTTTTCTTCGTTCCAGATGTTCTGTAGTAGGTCGAAATATTTTGATTGTATGACACTTCCACCGTACTTCCACAGCTCTCCAGGTAAGTTGTCAATTCCTGGTGCTTTATTGTTTTTCAGCCTCATGATAGCGGACCTCACTTCTTCGTACGTCAATGGCTGTGATTCTTCATCGCTTTGGAATTCGGTTTCGTTTATGTCTTGATGAGTCGACGGGCAGTTTAAAAGGTTTTGGAAATAGTCTCTCCACATGTTTTTAATAGTTGCCTGCTCTGTGACCAGATTACCGTCATCGTCTTCCAAGAGTTGCAAAGTAGGCTGGAAGCCTTTTTTGAAATTTCTTATTCTCTGGTAAAAGTGCCTACTTTCGTTTGCTGTGATTAGATTTTCTATGTCAGTTATTGAATCCTCCAAGTATTTTCTCTTTGCATTTCTTATTGTCCTTTTAGTTTCTGTACGTATCTCATTGTATTTTTCTTCCCACTTATTGTCCTGTTCCGCTTGCAATTTCAGCTTTCTTCTCTCATTCAAGAGCTCTTCACACTTTGATGTAACCCATTTCCTTCTGTTTTTCCGTTTCTTTCTACCCAGAACCTTCAGACTTGTTTCCTTCACTGTTTCTTTTATGGTGTTCCATGCTTCTTCGATGTTGTCAGAAATCACTAACCCGTCAAATCTATTTTTCAGTTCTAATTGGAAGTCTTTATTTACATATTCATTTCTTATCTCTTCTACATTAATCCTGTCTTCACGTTCACGTGCTACAGTTCTTGCTTTAGCGACTTTTATCTTAGCCCTGACTTTTATACCCACCAAATAATGGTCACTGTCACAGTCTGCTCCTCTAAATGTTCTTATATCTTCTATGATATTCCTGTGTCTATTGTCAATTATGACGTGATCTATTTGGTTAACAGTTTTTCCATCCGGCGACTTCCATGTTCCTTTGTATATATCCTTGTGGGGAAACTTAGTGCTTTGGACTACCATTGACTTTGATGACGCAAAACTGATAAGCCTAGTACCATTATCGTTAGACTTATCATGTTTGCTATGTTTTCCTATGGTGGGCATGAATGCCTCTTCTCGTCCTATCTTTGCATTCAGGTCCCCGAGGAGAATTTTGGCGTCGTATCCGGGGATATCATCGTAAACCTGATCTAGTTGTTCGTAGAATTCGTCTTTTATGTCGTCATGTGCCTGTTCCGTTGGGGCGTACGCGTTTAATAGAGTGATATTAAAAAAAAAAAAAAAAAAAAAAAAAAAAAAAAAAAAAAAAAAAAAAAATGTTGTTTCTGATACATTAAATTTTCTTTCAAATTTAAAAATTATTGTTTAAACTAAGTTGCCTTTACTAGAGTTACACTTTTATGTAATTAATGAGTTTAAAAACAATATCATCCGTAATATTTTTTTTTTTTTTTTTTTTTTAATTATCTTATCATATAAAAAGAAAATCCTATAACCATGCAAATATAAGGCAAATCTAAACATGGAATATTTTGAGGGATTGAAGGAAATATATTTATTGATAAAAATGAATGGCATAAAGATAAAAGGCTAAGTGGGATTTGGTCTCTGGGGACGGGTGTGTCGATTTTTTAGGATAATGTATTGGCACATTTATAAGATACTGTACTGTATGGGGTCAAATAGCTGTTAGATATTTGACCTATTTATTGAGTTCTTTGAGTTAGACTTCCTGTTAAATGGGATGATGTTAGTGTGAGTTAACTCACTTATTGTAGTTACCATTTGTCGATTTTAAATATTGTAAGGCTTCAAAATTTTATGCTTCTTCGAATGGATTAAACATACTTTAGGTAAATGTACACAATATTTGAGTAATATCAAATCAAATCTAGTTTAATATCTGTACTATCAACACAATACGTGTAAAACGTCGGAACATTTAAAAATGCTTAGTAAATTTAAGTATAATTTTTACTCATTTTATCAGTAGATAATAATGATTTCTTTTCCAAATATAAACATTCTTTTAATTTAATATTTAGTAATTTACTTTAGCTTTAGAATTTACATACCTTAACTGCAGTGCATAATATTATATACATTATTTCCTTTTAATAACGTTCTCACTTTATAGGTACTAAACTTATATCTTGGTATACCTATTCCAAACAGATGCAAGCCACGTAATCTGAAACAATGCTATATCCTTGGCTCAACTACTTGAAACTTATAGGAACGTGACGCAACTTTGTCTGCAGCTTGGCTTACTCGGAATTTTCTTATATTCGCGCGTCTTGATATTAATAAATTTATAATACTTTTGAAGTTTTTGTGGTTTACTTTTCTTAAAGTTTGTGATATTATATTCAGGGCTGATTTTTCAATCCTTGGTTAAAACTTATTCGTCGAATAATGTATAAAACTACCATTTTAAAAACGTATTCTAATTGGCCGTATTTGACAGTTTACGTGACATTTAAATATTATCGTGTAATACTTTATTGGACGGATAAGTTTTATCCAAGCATTGAAAAATCGGCCCCAGTCATATAATTTTTCGAAACCTATATTGGAACCTATATTGGAAAATGGATTGCTGATCCCTCTCTACGTAACATTTACTCAAGAATATAAGGTACTCTGTTTCTGATACATTAAATTTTCTTTCAAATTTAAAAATTATTGTTTAAACTAAGTTGCCTTTACTAGAGTTACACTTTTATGTAATTAATGAGTTTAAAAACAATATCATCCGTAATAACTTGATTCGGAATAATGAAAAAATCAATTCGCGTATTTCGCATCACTATTAAAATCCGGCTTTTAATAACTATACATAAACAGTAATTTGTATTTATTTTTCCCTAATCATTAAAAATAAAGTTTGTTCATAAATTATATTCACCATACAATATCGTCAAACGCAATATAATATTGAAAAGCAATTTAAAAAGCCAACAAAATCCGCGAAAATTGCATGATTTCTAGTTTCAGTATGAAATCTTTATACCTCATATAAATGCACAGTTATTGGCCGTGTGCTCTACCACTGCGAAAACTGAACGTGTTCTGTAAAGTTGTGGTTGATTTTTAGCGATTAAATAAAGGAAACTTGTACTGGCTTTATCGTATTAAGAAAAAGTTTTTTAGTTACTTATTGGATTGGAAAAGCAGTTTCTACACAGAAGAGACGACGTCGCAAGGAACTCTGTAGGTGTCTTCTTATTGTGAATCATTATTTTTCCTGGTAATAAAATTTCTTTTTTTATTATCATCTTCCGGTTTATAATATGTATTACTTATAATATAAAATGTTACACCCACGTTGATCAACTTTTTACATTAGAAGTTATGAATAAGTCATGAACTCTCCGATTTTCCTTTCAGTGATAGATAGTATCAACATGCAGTTACAGAAATGCTGAGAACTATACGATAGTTTCGAAATATCTTAACTTGATTATAGCAGAGCTTTGGACTGCGATAATTTCCTTCCACTCTGAAACTGAGAAGATTCTTCATACAATTATAACAATTATTTTTCATCCTCCCGCTTACAGTCGCAAGGCGCCTCAAGTGGAGCGGACTCTAAAACATTCAAGTTGTTTGCTGAACACGTCAATTGCTGTTACCAAATATTGCAACGGAAAATGAAGGATGTATTTACCTTACATACTTAGCTCTATTTATTTTCTTATGATATTTATTTTAATAAGAATTTCCAACCAAGGATACAGCCATTATACTAACATACATGACTTATTGTATAGATGGTCTTCTATACCTTAGTTTACACGAATTTACAACATGTTCAGTTCAGTGTGTTAAAAACAATTATATAATAGTTTAAATATTAATTATTTATTTCGATTAAAAAAATAGATTCTGGCCTTTTTCTTCCTTCTTCATTATATTTCAAGTTTATTCTTCGAGTTGATTGTTATCTAGTTTAAAAAAAGGTTTCAAGTTATCAAAAGCAAATAATAAAACCCTGAAAAACTGTACCTAGACAATTTTTTACATTAATTACAAAGTAAAGTCTTGTGAAATTATCTTGTTATTATTCCCTTACTGAATCAAAGTTTTCCAAGAAAACTTTATTTTTATATCCTATGATTTTCAGTTAATTACCTACAGAATATAAGAACTAAAAATATTTTAGGGTAAGTAACCAAAGCGATAAAATATTTGGGTAAATAGATTTATTTCTTCGGAAAGTATGATAAAACACTTGTGTTAATAAAGGGTATTATTTTTTTAATAAGATTTAAGATGGCAGAGAAGTTATAAGATATCTAACGAATTACAAAACCCCAAAATTAAAAAGGCTAATTGAATGTTTCTAAATAGTTATGAATACATCGCGTTTTAAATCCGTGAAAAAGATTTATAAAATTATTTATAAAAATCAAGTAGAACTGAACACAAGAAATTTAAATACAACTTCATCTAGGTATTCTTCCTTAGGTTATTATAAAAAAAATATTCAAAAACAAATTCCTATGCACAAAAGACCATATCAAAATAAGAGCAAACCCCTAATGCTCTTTTATCATGCTGAATCAGGCATTTAAAATCCTTCCATGAAAATAAGTTCCATACATTTGCACTTTTCAACTAAATAATCAAGATCTCTAGGGCATTAAAATTCACTTAACACGTGCTTCAAACTATCTAGATACAATGGTAAGCAATCTATCGCTTTCAGCGCTGAATAAAAGCTGTTGAAAATGATATTAGTCTTACTCAGCGGCTGTCTTCGCTGCAAGGTGCACCTTTATGAATAATGCAGCTTGAGCCAGCGTAATGAAGCAGAGAGGAATAATGATTTTTTCGCTGGAAATTTAAAGTTTCCTTGTGCATTTTTAATGTAATTTTGTTATGAAAAACTATTTTTGAATGTATTATTTCTAGCAACTGATGAAGAGATGAAATATTTTAGTATTATGACGTTCGTTCATTCTAAGCATTACATACAATTATTTAAATTTTCTTTGTAACTTTTATGGTGAGAGCACAATAATATGTACCTATAGGTAAATAGATAATGACTTAAAAAATACGGGATTATTGAAATAAAAAATCGTTTCTTACATAATAATAATCTTAAAAGCGTAAAGCCAAGTCTTCCTAAACAAGCATACGAAAGTACACTACAAAATAAATATATGATTAATTAAAAATAGTCTAAACTAAAATGTAAATAAAGCTCTCAAAACCACTATTTCCATTACATAAATATAAAGATAACTCTATTCAAATCCGCAATATTTCAGCTTCCAAAAAGCGTACATCAAAAAACTTCGCCATAAAGCAAAGATAAACGTATAATAATTTACGAGAGTTTCAGTACTAATGGTAGCTTTATGGCCAACGTCATAAAGTCAAGCAGAGGTGCTAAAAGCAATGCGCCAAGTGTTGATATTTATCGGCTTGCTGTAACGTAAATAGAGATGGAATTTATTAAGAACTAGCGGTCCGCCCCGGCTTCGCCCGTGGTACCTACATGTTTAAACTATCCTATCTCTCAAGTTGGATCGAACTGCACATGGTGTGCGAATTTTATTATAATCGGTTAAGTGGTTTAGGAGTCCATTGAGGACAAACATTGTGACACGAGATTTATATATATTAGATAAAGAAGGTAAAAATTAAAATAACGCGAATTAATGTGCAAATTTAATTAATTCGCCCATTGTACCAAGCGAAGCACAGCGCTCCGAAACACAAGTAGAACATAATACACTACTAAAAGTTATCACGGGAGGTAAGCTGAGGGACATCATTAGACAAGAAATTGATCAAGCATTTCGGGATTCAATAAAAAATATTATTAACGAACACTTTGGCAAAATAAACGAATTAATATCTACTTTTCAAGATTCTTTATCATTCTTCAACGAGCGTTATGAGCAAATGAAATCAACTTTGGAAGAAAAATGTCGCACGATAAATAAGCTTGAAATGGACAATATTAAATTAGTCCAGTCGGTAAATGATATGAAGAAAAGTCTTAATATGATCGAACAACACGCCCGATCGAGTAACATTGAATTGCAATGCGTACCGGAATACCGTAACGAAAATCTAATAAACACAGTCCTTCAACTTAGTAAAGTTATTAAATGTGAAATTAAGGATACAGATATTATTTTATGTACAAGGGTTGCTAAACTGAATACACAGAGTTCTAGGCCACGTTCTATCATTGCGAAATTCAGTAGCCCAAGATTACGCGACACGTTTTTAGCTGCGTCATCCACATTTAATAAGAAAAAGGATATTATCACAGAGAAGTTAAATACCAGCCATTTAGGAATTGCAGCTAATCCCCCTTCACCTATATATGTCACTGAGCATCTTTCACCGACCAATAAAACCATTTACGCGGCTGCCAGACTTAAATCTAAGGAACAGCATTATAAATTTGTTTGGGTGCGTAATGGAAAAGTTTTCATGAAGAAGGATGAAACGTCAAACACCATTTTTATAGATAGCTTAGAAAAACTTTCCTCATTGTCGTCGTAGTATAGTTTTTGTAAAATTGTTGCAATCTGGACATATTCTTGTGCTTTAAATTGTATAACATTCAACTCGATTAAGCTTTACTACCAAAATACTAGAGGCCTTCGTGGAAGTCTTGCTAAGGTGCGTCAACATGTACAGTCTGAGGATTACGATGTATACATATTTACGGAAACGTGGCTTTGTAGCGGCATCTTTGACTCTGAAATTTTTGATGGTAAGTTCACGGTTTATCGTAGAGATAGGGAAACATCTCCTCTTTTTCGACATAAAAGTATAGGTGGAGGAGTTCTGGTAGCGGTATCTAGTAAACTCGTTTCATCGCGTATGCATACCTGGGAGAGCAACTGTGAAGATTTGTGGGTCACAATTGAGTTGCATTCGACAAAATCAAATGGGCACAGTTTGCTCAGGCTTTGCGCTGTCTACTTAGCCCCTCCAATTCGGAGTGATATTTTTGATCATTTCATTGATAATTGCCATGCTGTGTTGGAGAGATCTTGTGATAATCCCACATTGATTGTGGGCGACTTCAACTTGTCCGGTATTAACTGGGTAGCGCAAGATAGGGTTCCATACTTAATTACCTCTGACACAAGTACGGGCTATCTCAAAGACCGCTTGGCCGATTTTAGTGCATTGCATAATCTCCAACAATACAACAATATACGAAATTTTCAAAACAAAATTCTTGATCTTATACTTTCTGATATTGCTGAAATACGCGTTACTCATAGTTCTAACCCTGTTCGTGAAGTAGATAGGTTTCATCCGCCGTTGGATATAATACCAATTATGAGGCCAAAAATTAATAAGACCATGCCGAGGAAAAAGTTCCAATTCCATAAGGCAAATTACGACGAAATTAATGAAATGCTTAAGAATATAAACTGGAATATGGAGCTTTGTCCTACGGAAGACGTAGATGTCATGGTGGATAAATTTTATGGTATAATTCATAGCATAATTAAAAAATGTGTCCCTGAAGTTAAGAGTTGTGGAAGTAAATATCCCCCTTGGTATTCATTTAGACTTATAAAATTACTGAATAAAAAGCATAACTTACATAAAAGAATAAAAAAATACAATAACCCTTTAGATATAATTGAATTTAAATATTTGCGAAAAGAATCAATGTTGTTAACAAAAGAATGCTACACTAATTACTTAAAAAATATTGAAAACTCTATAAAGATCCATCCCAAATATTTCTGGACACATGTCAAAAACTTGAGGAAGGGAAGTCTTTCTTATCCTTCCACGATGTCACTTGGTAATGAGTCTAGTAATAACCCAAATGATATATGTGATCTATTTGTCAAGTATTTCTCCTCTGTCTTCAATCCTACACAACACATGGACTACAAATCCATGTCTTCACCTAATGCATCCATCGTAGCTTCTGTGCTCAGTACATTTTCAATACCAGGTCATACAATTAAAAAAGCACTACTGGCCCTGGACCCGAGCAAAGGACCAGGTCCGGACAATATCCCGCCCATATTTCTTTCGCGTTGTGCAGACGGGCTGTCCGTTCCCCTGTCACTGATTTTCAATACCTCGCTAAACAATGGTTTGTTTCCATCAGTTTGGAAACAAGCTCGAATTGTTCCCATTTTTAAGAGTGGCAATCGTGACCTCATTTCAAATTATCGCCCAATCTCCATTCTTTCTACCTTGTCAAAGGTTTTTGAGTCAATGGTTTATGATGTACTCTACAAGCATCTTCATAGTCTTCTCTCTGATTCCCAACATGGTTTCATGGCTAAAAAGTCCACAAATACAAATCTTGTCTCATATGTAAGTTACCTTATTGAGGCAGTTGATCAGGGTTACCAAGTCGACGCAATTTATACCGATTTCTCAAAGGCTTTTGACAAGGTAAACCATTCAATTTTAGCACAGAAATTGGAACTGTTTGGAGTGTCTTCCACCGTCTTGAATTGGTGCAAATCATACTTAGATACCAGGCCATCATCTGTTCTCAATGGTTTTAAATAAATAAATAAAAAATAAAAATAAAAATCATTTATTGATC
Organism: Colias nastes; assembly: GCA_907164665.1. Classification (NCBI taxonomy): domain Eukaryota; kingdom Metazoa; phylum Arthropoda; class Insecta; order Lepidoptera; family Pieridae; genus Colias; species Colias nastes. The sequence continues at coordinate 2,578 of CAJQZM010030789.1, read as the reverse complement.
AATTTGTGGGTTAGGTACAAACATGTAACATTTGGACCCCAAACTAGGACAGCCTGTATTTTGGGGTCCACCTTCCTTAATGACACAATAATAACAGAACTATAGCATAATATTAACTTAAATAATGATTTAGGTAATTTAGCTATTTTTTATACAAAATTATACAAAATAAAATTTAAATTATACATTTTTAACTCAAGTTTAGTAGATATACTCATATGTTGTGCGTGCGTGTTTGAATGAGTGCGCGTGTTTGTATGCATGTGTGAGCGTGTGTGTATGTATGAGTGTGTGTGTGTGTGAATGTATGTGTGTATGAGTGTGTAAGCGCGTGAGTGGATGTAGTGGCCATAGTGGTTTGCTAAATTTTTATTTGAACTATGTATTGTTCAGTATCTGAATAATTCTGGGTCAGCAACCACTCTGTAACCTTCTTTTTACATTTTACTAAGGTAAGATTGTGTATAGAAAGGCTTTTATTGACCTTTTTATATAAAAATATACTCATGTATGAAGATTGGCGACGAAGGAAACCAGTACGCGGAATAAGGTTAGAGCATACAAGGTCATTTCTTCTCTTACCAGAAGAGACAGCACAAAGAGGTGTTATTTTATGTTGTCTAAGTGTTATTTGCAATATATATGTCTGCCTTACATTCAGAATTTTAGCTTCCCTATACAGCTGGTCAGTTGGATATCTAAAAGGTTTATGAAGAATGACCTTGAGAATGCCTCTTTGTGCTCTCTCTAGAATTATTAACGACGTTTTGAAAGTGCCACCCCATACCGAAATGCAATATTGGATAATTGAGTGGCAAAGAGCTTTGTAAACCATAAAGATGATATTGTGTTCCAGTAATACCCCAAGTCTTTTAAAAATCCACGACAGTTTCCGAACTCTAGTGGTTATAAGTTCAATATGTTGCTTCCATTTACAAAGGTTATCGATTATAACTCCTAGGTATTTAATGTGTGGAACCATTTTTATAGCAGAACAATTGCATAATATATTCGAATTGAATGTATCACAGTTGTGAACTTTTAATATAAAATCATTAGGTGGTTGAGAAGAATTCGTGGAACTAAACGCAATAAAATTAGTTTTTTCCAGATTTAAGGTGAGTAGACTATTTCGCAACCAATTAGAAACAGTTCTAATGCCGTTCTCCGCGTGGAGGCACGCCTCAGCCCAACTCTCTCCATGAAAGATAAGTGAAGTATCATCTGCAAAACTAATAATTGAGCCATTGGCAAGATTTAAGTTACAGAGAGAGTTTATATATATTAAGAAGAGAGTTGGGCCGAGCACACTTCCCTGCGGTACACCGAATAACATAGGACAGTCGTCACTAAGATGATCATTTATTTTAACACACTGAAATCTATTTTCGAGGTAGTTTTTAAAAATTTTTAACGGAACATCACGAATACCATACCTTTCCATCCTCTCCAAAAGTATCGGAACAGAAACTGTGTCGAATGCTTTTTTTAAGTCTAAAAAGATACCTAGAACCTTTTGTTTTTAATGGTTGTCAATCAGAAAGTTATATTGCAACTTCAGGTATTCCTCAGGGCTCGAATTTAGGGCCCTTATTTTTCAATGTTTTCATTAATGATATGCCAGATGTGTTCAAACACTCTATTCCATACCTTTTTGCAGATGATCTCAAATTAATTCGCGTAATTCATTCAGAAACAGATCCAAATTTACTTCAATTAGATCTGGAAAAATTAAATGAGTGGTGTGTTTGTAATATGATGCTCCTTAATTGTGATAAATGCTACCACATAAAATTCACGCGCAACCGCAAGATCATAGAGTCTTCATACAATATTCACGGTTCATTGTTGCAAGAGGTTAAGGTAGTCCGCGATCTTGGAGTTTACCTTGATGCACAATTACGTTTTACATCTCACTACGACAACATATTGGCTGCAGCATATCGATCGCTTGGCTTCATCCTACGGTGCTCCAAAGAATTCAAGGATCCTAAAACAGCGCTTGTACTTTACAACAGCTTCGTTCGTAGTCGTCTGGAGTATTGTTGTACAGTCTGGAACCCAACTTATCAAACGCATATAAATCGGATCGAGCGTTTACAAAAATTACTGGTCCGTTGTCTAGCATTCAGAACTGGAATTGGTAAAAATTGCACAAGTTATTTGGACAGGCTCAATAACTTCAAGATGTTGAGCTTAAAAACTCGACGTACAATGTTAGATATAGTTTTCTTATATAAAATAATTAATAACAGTATTGATTCTCCTGAATTATTGGGCAGAATATGTATTAATGTCCCCGCCAGGATCCCTCGATATCCCTGCGTTATACTCAGAACTCCTCCATTTCGAACAAACTTAGGGAAGCATACCCCAATAGTTAGACTTACCCATGAGTACAACGTTGTTGCAGCAAAGTCGCGTGAAATTGATATATTTCACAATTCACTTGCGGTATTCAAGCGTATTCTTAATAATCATTTCAATGAAACATGTCAGCACAATAAATAAAGTGTAAATATGTAATAATAATAATAGTAGTCAGCATTAGTTTTTTAATAAGCAATATTAGTAAAAA
>CAJQZM010030784.1:33697-57487 GCA_907164665.1 Colias nastes | reverse complement strand
GTTCATTTGACCCATATTTTTTTCCTATGCGGGCTTGTAGTCTAAGTAGCTTTGCCGCATTACTTAATATTTTTTTAAATATAGAATACAAAATTGCCACAATTATGAAATAAATAATTCCACATAAAATTAAATGAATTAAATAGATTTTACATTTTATATACTAAAATATTGTTGTGGCAAAAAATGTATTCTTTCTATCTTTCTTTCAATTTAAATAAACACAACCAGATATAATCCATCTCGACATCGTTCGCAGGAGAGCGTATAAAAATATTAAAATAAGTAATTGCTCTATCAAGCTTGCACCTGACGCCCGGTGAAACGCACCCCTCTTCCCTAAAACACCCTGTTTAAGTACCACGTTGTGAACGGTCCTCAAGCGAACTTCAATCCACTTTGTCTACGCACAAGTCTCGATTATGTATGTATACGTATCAGATATTAGCTGCATCAAGTACAAAATTTGCAAAACATTATGATAAAATGTTAAATGCTTTATGTAGATTTATTATACGCAAGCAATTCTCCCTATTCCCTTGATATATCTATTGAAATACATTTTTAAGGGCGCTTGTGCACTACAAGGAATTTTACTGTCCGGCATTCCGATTTTTTACGGTCCGGTATAGCACGCCATTAATCTAAATGCTAGCTTGTGCACTATACGTAATTTTACCGTCCGACATTTCACTTTTCCCTATTCCGGATGGTTTTTTGTGTCTACGAGTCGCTGTAGATATAATTGTTTTCGAATGCCCACTTGCTTGGATTTTACTCTTTTTACAGCATATGCCAATTGAAAGCAAGCTCTTGTTTTACTTCCTTTTAGCTGGCAATGTGATTTGAAAAGTCGGTATTGTTATTTTTATATACATTGACCTATAATTATTATCTAAGTAAGTGTTGGTAAGTTAAAGTTCAAGTGGGAATAGCTTTAGCTCCTCGTCACCGATTAAAATAAATAAGTGAAACACGCATTTTAAATCTCTTACGGAACTTTACTTTTTATTATAACGAAGTAATATAATATTTCATCTTCTATATTTTTTACTCGTTTCTTGTAAAATGCAAAAACAATCATTTATGATAGCATTATACCGCCAAACTTCCTTGAACTGTACCGCACTGATCCGAGTAAAGACGGACAGGTGCACAAGCCAATTCATCGGTTTTTTCATGCCAAACCGGACCGTAAAAAATCGGAATGCCGGACAGTAAAATTCCTTGTAGTGCACAAGCGCCCTAATAAAGCGAATGGCGGCAAGGAATTTACTGATATCAAAGAAGTGCGTAGAAAGCATCTTTTCGCCTTTTAATATGTGACCATTAGCGACAAGTATGTGCCAATTATGTTAAGTGCTGAATCGTGTCCAAAAGAGTATAATTTGATTTCGGATATAATCGTTCTAATATTTTCTCAGTTGTTTTCTGCCTATGATGTTATGTAATTAATATCTTATTATAATTTATTTGATAATGAGCTATACTTCTTTTTGGTTTGAAAGCTAATATAACATTTTTTAAGTCGCATAGTTCACGAAAAATAATTTTAGACCAGACTAAAATGAAGGATCTATTTGCATTATAGAATAAGTTACAATCTAGTAAAAACAACCAGTAATAATAACTGACTATAGAGATGAATGAATTTAAAGTTTGAAGAATACGTTATTACCAATAAGATGTTACAAGTAAATATAAAGAAGCGAACACTTACTCGGCAGCATTTTTTCCACCCCTGTGCAGCATGCCCGCTCGTGCCATCTCACGCCCACACCCTGCAAAAAACCACCATCCATTAACGTTGGACGTCGGACTTTTTCCGCGTCTTAGCTCTCTAAATACTCTCAAGATCATCTATTCTTTCACCAATAATGCTGACAAACATATTACTGGGCCAATTTACAAGACTGGAAAAGTACTTCGTTAACAAAGTACCTATCGAATCATTGATATGGTATGATTGAGTCGGAGATTGTATGTGGTTAACTCAATCGTGTGAGTATAGACAAATCCCTTTATAGTGAAAAAAATATTTTATAAAATCGCTGTATTAGAGCAAAAGACTGTAATTTTAAGTTACAATTTAATAGATTTCATAAATCAATTAATATCTCTAAAATCTCTTTTGAACTTTGTAGATACGCCATCAAACAATGATACAATCTAAACGATAATTGTAATTAACTTACGACTAAAAGTGAGCACTCTCGGCAGAATTTGAACAAAAGCACCGATTTGGCAGTTTAATGAGCAATCAATTTTGTTGGAGCCTGATGGATTGCTAACGAAGATTTCAGTTGAAACGTTGCAGTGTCTATTCAAATAGCGACATCTTAACAAAAGGTGCAGATTGATCCAACACGTTAATTTATGGGGAGCGATTTAAAGCATCGTTTCTGTTGATAAAGCCAAGGCAACAAATAGTTTATGAAATGCGCCGAGATAATGGTGCTTTTAGTATCTTCATTATGTTAAGGGTTGAAATAAATTTCCTGGGATTTGCAAACGTGCTAAGCAATTTATTCGCCTTTTGTTATGTTTAAATTGTGTTAAGTAATATTGTATTATAATTTATAAGACTACTAGGATAGAGCACATAGATTAACAAGATTAGGACATTCAATTAAATTAAATTCAATATAATCTGGTTTCTTATTTATATAAACAAATCTTACAAGATAATTGTGCATAAAATGTAAGCGTTATACTTACTAAATTATGCAAACATAGATCTACTATTTGTGTTTGATGTCAATTAATGAACATTAGCGCTTTGACGCGTGCCGTAACGATATAGTTGATTTAGACCGTCGCGTATGTCTGAAATTAATGGGGCAGTTGTAAGTGGATTACAAGCCATATTTATCGCTGGATTTCAGTTCACATTGTGTATAATGTTGGCGATAATTCGGCTAGACACGCGATCCCGCCGTTACCCACACATAGGTATGCCATGTCCTAACATTGCGTCATATGAAACACTTCCTTGATTTGTCAGTCTATGACTGCTTATAGGGAGCAGGGGCCGCCTGCTCTTCGTTTAATTGGACCTTACCAGTCCCTTGAGACATGTTCTCATCCATAATATAAGCTCGTCATGTTTTGAAACAACTCATACGTTGGGTTTAATTCTATGGGCTAATAAAACGCGTTAATTATTGTTTATAGTCAGAAAACAAATGAAGGGAGATAAACAAAATTCATGCGTAATTTTGTTGTATGCTGTTAAAGTTAAGCGCTTCATCTGTATGCGAAATAACGCAGCTTTCGATGCGGGAACTCGCATGAAATTTTGTCGACGTTTTTGTTTTGCTTTATGCGGCCCATGTTCACATGAAAAATAAGTGGAGTCTTGAACATAGCGAATAGTTAAAAGTAAGGCAGAAATTAATTATCAACTAGCAAAAATAAACATTATAATGAAACTGAAAAATATAATTTTAGTAAACGGGATACAAATGTAACAATGTTTTTTATATAAATAATCGACTTTAACGGGATGGAAAATTAAGCAAAATTTAACATTTTGAAAGTCAAATAATCTGAAAAAATACCTGGACGCTTGGGGCCGTATTCGGTGACTTCGAACTTGGACCATTCCAAATAATATCTGAAACAAAAAAAAATTGAGTGAGTACATTTTTTCCTTTGTCAGAGACTAGACACAATACACGATTCACTATTTGGCAATCGATATCTGTGATTTGAATGAGACCACTACCGCTGATCTGACATATTCCAGTCTCCCCTACCGTATGTTTTATTTATAAGCAGTGAAACTCACTAATAATGGCGTCATAAACACAAGTCTGTTATTGAATTTGTGTTCGATTTCGCTCAGATCAATTTATTACCGACAAACAAGAATAACTCTTAAGCCGTATTAAACAATTATGTATTTGATTGTCCTGTATAATAATTAATTATGATAAAATATCAATAAATGCAGAATTGCAGAGAAGATTTTGAATATGTATTTACTATTTTATTAAAGCTTTATAAAACCAATATTTTGTCATCAATATGTTTCATAGAGCAATGATTTTTAATTGAAAACTTTTATTTATTGAGTCGGTCGGCGACAGTCTCCCAATAGTTATATGTCACGAGACCGATATTATGGCCACACTTTTACTGGCAGCATATAAACCACAGATTTTATTTATTTGTCCATTATATGATTTACAATTAATGTACGACAGTGGGTCCCAAACTAAGTGAAATACTTGTGTCTTGGGACCCTGAGTTGCGCTTCTTGGTTATATACATATGTTATGGACAGTAGAAAGTTAACAAGTAGGTAAATAATCTAATGTAATGGAAGTTAATACAATTAATAAAAAAAATAAAAGAAAAACAAAGTACATTATTTTGCGGTTTGCAGCACGCGTGTTCGTGATAGTGTGTGTATGTTTACGTGTGTGTGTGTGTGTGTGTGTGTTCACGTGTGTGTGTGTGAGTGAGTGTGTGTTTGTGTGTGTGTGTGTCATTGTTTGTGAGTGAAGGCATATTGTTATAGTGTGTGTCAGCTCAGTGGTCCTTTAAGTAATTGTTCGGTTTCTTCAAAAGACAGCGTATGTAACCATTTCTTTATGACCTTCTTGCATGTGTAGTTCGATAGTAGTGTTATGTTACAATGTTTGTTGACACTATTGTATATCCGAGGAAACAAAAATTTTGGAGATAATAAATACTCTACATAAAACAAGGCTTATATTATTAAAATTTAAGTGTGATTACTTTAGGAAACAATTAATTATTACCGTATCAAATCAAAGTCAAAACATCGTCGTTGTTATGATCGTTATTAACACCTACATATTATAATGATCCACCATTTTGAATATAAGCACCTAAACAAGGTAGTATAGTAACAACGACAAACGCTTGAATCAAATACTTCGTGTGAAATGTATCTAACAAGGTCTTAACAATTTAGTATAGGAAGATAAGCCTCTTGATACTTGACTGTGAAGTCAATGGAGCTACTCGTACATGTAAACAGGAATTTACGAGCAAAGTGAGCCGCGGTCTCCAAAACCGCACCTGTGGCTGTAATAAAATACTTTACGGCCTACGAAGTGCTACACGAAATTTTGAACGTTTCAGATTTTTCCTGGTCGTAAATCTTTATGTTGATATGTAAAAGGTATACCAACTTTATTTGATCGTTTAGTGACATGTCATTGTATCCTAGCTGTTATAAAGTTAATGTAATGGAGGACTAAAGATTGTTTTAAGAACATCTAAATCGAGCTGAAATCTTTTACATATGGCGTAAAAATTCTTAAAAAAAAATCATGGTTACATACTTGCACAATGCACATTGGTCATTGAGATGGCACCTTACATAAAACATTAAACAAATAGGCTCATTCTCACTTATAATATTAAAACCTCATAGTTACTTCAAGATTAAAGTTCAAAAATACTCTAAAGTTAGATATAATTTTCACGCTTTAAATGCTTCGATTGAAGTAACAACAAAAAGAAAGTTTAAGTAGGGGTTGGCAACGGTCCATAGTTCACAGACAGAACGTAAGCTAATAAACCTCTGAATTCGGATCTCAGACAGTTCCCGAAGGCGATATTAAAAGATCCGCCAACTCATGAACCGGGGGGCGGAAGGAAGTTAGTATTTTGCTAATCGGTGGCGGCAAGTTTAATATTAAAACGTTACGAAATTAACGAACAAATGCAAAAAAGTCAGTTAATTCACAGTTGCACTACGTGAGACCTATTTCTGTGTATAAAAGTTTCATTCAAACATGACATATTGTGCTTTAAATGTGTCAACTTCAATTCCATTGTTATTTAAATTGCTCATAAAAATAGATGAAACAGGTTAGCGAGCGGTGTTAAACTGTCCTATATCCTGGAGCCAAGTGGCCTAGTTAGCGAGATACAATGGAGAGTGCCATTAGAGTCGTCCATGTGTTAACCAGTTTAGTTCTGTTGCCTGTTAAACGTTCTATAGGGAAATAAAACAAAATGTAGGGTATCGCTACGATGTGGGCGCTAACGTTCGCGTTGTAACAGAGCGCCACCACTTTCTATAACATTTATCACTTGGGGAGTTTACGTAAACTACTATTATGATATCTGTTTTATAAAACAATGCGTAAATATGAGAAAAAAATAGCTTATATAAAGGATCGCTGTTAATATAGGAGTTTATTTTAAAAATTTGATATTTTTTGACGAATGCTTATTCAAATAGGTACCAATTATTACGTACATTTATGACCTGCTACAAGAATTTAGGACAGGGCGGTCAATTTCAACAACATAATAACCGCTATTTTGATTTTATGCAAGAAATATAATAGCACCAACAATCAGGCAGTATTATTTATTCTTTTACTTTCAGATTCCGATTTCGATTGACGGAAAGACGACACACTCAGAAAGCCAGACAAGCGCAATTTGAAATACGAGTTTGTGTAATTTGATATTTGCCATTCAAATGTTACAAAAGAGCTTAACGTTGAATAAAATTAGACTCGCATAATTTAAAATTTGAAACATACATGGTATTTCTTATAACAGTAATGAGTTGTAAAAACTAACGAATCTGTAATAGACGGTTATTATAGTTATAACATGGTTATAACTTATAATGGACAGGTTAAGCAACTTGAATGACGTGACGACAACATATTGCTCTATGAAACAGTCGTGTTCTATATTTGAACGAGTTTTTAAGGCTCGGTTCCAAACATGTACGAACTCTAATGCATTTTCATTTGGTAAAGCACACTGGTGATAACAAATAATATTTTAAGGCAAGCGAAGTCTTATCGGCAGCCGCCTGCAGCCCCAGTTCGCACACCGCAATCTCATTTACAGCTCCACTGCATTGTCTATTCAATTCATGAGTAAATCATTATTTCAAATATACTCTATTTTAAATTATTAAAATGAAAACTTTCTTGCCCGCTCGCTTGTTCTGTTATCGACCCAGATTATAATTATTTTCGACAGTTTACAAAAATAAAATAATATAAACATTTTAATATTCTTCGAAGAATTTCTTGCGGGAATATTTCAATCCATATTTCTGTTTGGCATAGAAAAGATGGAAGTAAATATTTCTTAAGTTAAATAAATAACACAGATTTCTATTCACATAATTATATAAAAGCAAACGAAATTCAATATAGAATATGTAATGAATATATTTTATAACTTTTGTAAAACAAATAGGCATCAAATTGTTTTTTTTTTATTTAAATTGGTTGTGCAAACTTTACAACTATGGACCTTTTATAAACATCGTTTATATTATGCTCATTTGCTAATGGATTCCGTCAAAAACAAAACAGAAAGGTAGCCTCTCTTATAAAGGATTAAATATCGGATGTTGGTTTAATTAAAATTTTAAACTCTTTTACAGTCCGTCCATTTCAATTTTTATTTTATATTTTATGGGATAATATAAAATAAATGTGTGTTAGTGAATGATACTCAAGTTGCGATAATCGCTACTATTAATTTCAGACAAATAATTAAAATAAAATAATGTGTCATTTAAGAATAGGAATGTATAATATGATAACCAAATCTAATAAAAAGACAATGTAACTTTTGACATTTGTTAAATGAATATTAATTATTACGTCCACATCACACATGAAATGCAATAGTAGAACAGATTGTAGATGTACCTATAGATTATAAGTACAAAATGTTAGTCTTACATGAAAGGCTTTGTTTTAAATACATTGCGCTCCGCTTAATTTCATTAACGTGTTTACATAATTACATCATTCATATAAAATACATCACACAAAGATAATAAAATAAGATATAAAATGCGAGTCAGATTTTATGTTAAATTTACTGCCGCGACTCTGTTTCGCTTTGCATGCAAGTTTAACTGCAATCTTCTTGAAAAAATTCAAATGTTATTCAACGAAATAGCTTGGTCCTTATCTGATGACAAGAGGCGGCACTGACTGAAACTTATTTATTTTGTATTTAATGAAACTTTGCTATTTTCCCATTTGTGCTTTCTAGAAATTCACGATGGATTTTTGCAATATTCACAATCTCAATTAATATTTAGAGAAATTGGCGCTTTCTCTAAATATCACGGTGATTTGTAGATTTTACGCGAGCGTATTTTCATAATTTGTAATGAGTATATAGATAAATATTATGGTATGTCATGACAAAAGTCTTTCTAGTTCCATTCAAAAGAAAAGTTCCTTAGTTTTAATTTCGCACCTAAGCAACGAGCTTCAGTTTGATCTCTGCTTATATTCCAGTACAAAGGAAGATATTAAAAACTTCAACGCAAAGCTACGAGCTTGCTCTTAAAAGAAAGAGCTCGCTACTGCACCTAACTACAGCGAAAGATTTAAATACAGTTTTTAAAACGAGGAAAGCTAAAAAATTATGGTGAAGTCAATGAAAGGGAAAGTTAAAGGGGATCTTGCCTTTAATGTAAGACGATTCTTGTTGTGATTACATTTCTTCCCAAACAACATAATCCGTTAGTTCAGTCGTTACTATGGACATTTATCTGTGAGGCGGCACGTTAAATGAGGTAGTAAAAGTTTTTATAGCTCGATCACGGGCTAGACGTGCGTGGCTAAAATAGTCCGTTGCGGAAGAACACTCTCTAATGTTGCTCACTTTTGATAACTTGAAAAACTTACAGTACCTACTATTCGTTATTCGCTTTATGCCATTTGTCATTAAAATGCGGTGAAGAATATAAATGTTTCTCATTTGCACAGCATTAAGTCATTATGGTTGTGTAATAGTTTTAATGCAACAGAATTATTCCAAATTTATGGTAATCTGACATTGCCACGTAATAGCACGTTGTCGTAATATGAAATTAGCCTGTAATCGCTGATATAGCACGTGTTAAGTTGTCTGCGTAGCATTATGCTGAGGGCCATCATTGAGGTAAAATGTAGCTAAAACCTCTAAAGAAAGTTATTTCAGCTAGGGGAGCGAAAGTAGCATTGTACTAAGCAAAGCAGACATCAAAAGGCGTATATCAAAGACGAGTGTTGGGATATAGGGAAGCGACAGGGCGGGCCCCTTCAATATATTATGCCATGCCAGCCAGTTCAAATTTACATGAAGCCAATTTTCGGAAAAACAGAAATATATGGAGTGTGTTTGCTTTGAGTTGTTTGTTACAATCACCTAGTTATGCCTATATCGTGCACAGAACAGATAACATAGGGACAAATATTTACGCAAGTTTGTTCATTTACCAGCTCGATGAAAATCTAATACACTGTAGGTGTAATCCCGATAAGTTTGGTACGTATAAGGCGGAAATTGGAAGACGCGTAGAGCTGTTAGGAATACAGAAATCTCGATCAACAATATAGATAATATTTTACGTTAAGGATTTCTAATAATTACAAAACTTTGTTGGATGTTACATAATTCACAAACAGATGCTATGAATAATGAATAAGGTGTATCTTACACAAAAAAGAAAAGATAAAGTTGGTATGCGAATAGAACCTTCGTACTGCGCTTATTGAAAAGTTTTTACTTTTTAATTAAAGTGCCTATGAAATTTTAAGGACGACGGAACAACTTTGATAAGAAACATTTTTCAAACCTGATGCAGGAAAGTTTAGATTTTTACATAATGTTTATTTACAAAGTGACATAGTTTGAAAACATATTCTTCAATCTATTTGAGTAGGCACATTTTAATTTTTAGTGTTATAGGTCGTTTCTTATAACTTTTAGTAAATGACAATGAACAATTTATTATAAGCGATCTTATTATTTTTAAAAATTGATAGGTTTGTATATAGGATTTAATTATGATAAATTATAATAAATGGTAAAAGTTACTTTGATTTAGAATTATAGTATTATACATAGTATACAATTCTACAATATATAACGATATAGGTATATTTTGAATTAGTCACTTATATCGTAGTCTCTGGCAAAAACAAACAACAGCAAACTGTATGTATTCACCTTTTATTATAATTGCTAATGAATTCGTATAAGAATTAATGAAAACAGGATTCAGCAGAAATTGCCCCATAAATTCAACGTGATAGATGCTCCTTGAATGTTAACGGCCCTGAAAGGTGGTAACAGTTAATTTTATGTAATTATTCGATGTTTTTCAAGAAACGCAATCTTATTTACGTTAAATTAAAACTGAATAGGTGAATATATGAGTCTATTATTTTTATTATTAACCAAATATTTAATACAGATAAAATATAATATACAACAATGATATATTTGAGTAATATAATAAGAGGCCCAAGTATCGTCTTGGGCATTCAACTTCTAAACGTTTATCGTAAGAAATATTGCCGTTAAATAGACGGTCCTGTTGAATAAATGAAAGGACATTAGAAGTCCTTTGGGGCGAAAAATGCAGAACGCGAGTAATTCATTGTGAATAATAAATTAGCTCCTCCACAAAGACTATAACTTGTACGGAACAGTTACGGCCTATTATCTTTGATAAGCGTAAAATATATCGATTGAAACTGACAATAGAGCTTTTAGTGTTTATATTACGACTTGAACTCCACGGTCACACATTAATTAATGATCCAAGCTTTTTCATGTTTTCATAAATAGGCAAATCATATTCACTGTTAGGTTGCCGGTCACACAAAAAAGTTGATATATAGTAGGCAAGGGCTTGCTTGCGGTGTGTGCTATTAGATATTATATTCTATGATTTATCGTTAGATTTTTATGACAAAAATAATTCTTTATCAGGCGACGGACAGAATTGATATTGTTTTGGATCAACACATATACGTGAACAGCGTACCTATTGAATAAATCAAATACATTATAGTATATTTCCCATATTACATATATGTAAAATATAGTTTATGTTTTCTAAATGTAATTTATGTTTGAAAAAAAAAATGAAAAATGAAAAACATTAAATTTTACTTCGGCGCTATTTTAACACACTTTCAAGAGCAATAGACATTTATTTAAATTATATACAAAGGAAAATAATACTTTCCGATAGCATAACAAAAGGCAGCTGATCAAATCAAGGCGTTTCAAAAACGAAAGTTTCACCGTGAGAGCGGTCGTTGTATAAATCGCACCTCGGAAACAATGCACATATTGTTCCTAGTTAAAGTGCTTGCAATAACTCACCTGTGTACAGAACAGAGTGTAATAAAATGAAAAATACATGTTTAAAGCTTTTATTTAAGAACATAAAATTTACTCTCGAGATTTTTCTGTTGTGACGAAAAAGGGCTAACAACTCCTTTGAGTATGCTAACGTTCTGAAAAACAATAGGGAAATTATGAGTTAAAAACTGCTTACAGTTATAATTACGTCTCTTCATGATCTCACATAACACATAGTACGTATTAATGTAAGTTTAATTATACAATGGAGAAGTGTTGGTAAACAAGAACTATTCATGTCCGAAGCGGGAATTTGAGCACAGAATTGGGCTGCATTGTTACCATATCGATTTACACCAGTGTCAACAGAATGCAGTATCCCCACTGACCTACATATCGCCTAAGCTTCACACCAAACATATCTATTTAATGTATTATATACGAACTAACAAGAGGTAATGAAAGCTGCCTTTGATCGTTAAAACTTAAAAGTAAGGATGACAGCGCTGTAAAAGTTTATTGAATCACTATTTACGACAGCCATTCCTATTAACGAAGTCATAAATATCAATTATTCGAGTGTAGTGTTACGTATTTAAAGTATCTGTTTATGGGTTGGGTATTATTGAATCGAATGATAGAAAAATGAATTTGTCTGAGTAATGTATTACAGTTTTATTGGTTGAATTGAAAAAGTCAGAGATATGTATTCAACCTTATTGTTTTTTTTAACAACTTAGATATAAAATTAAGCTTTATCTGGATATGTTAAATGAAAACGCTTCAAAAAGCACTAGGTAATTCAATTTCTTGACTTATGTATGTACCTATCTCTCAAAAATATATAGGATATAATATATAAATGAAGCTATGGACTATAAATGAATAAGAGGGCCAAATTAAAAAAATAAAAACTTGAAAAGAATACGCGTAATAACAATCAAAGCAGCGGCATACATTTTGATCGATGAAAAAGGCATCGAGGGATACACGGATCGGCCTATATTGAATGTTCGGGTGCAAATTAGCATATCACAGACACGTGACGAAATACCTTCACAATGGCTTAATGAAAGGAGAACACCGTCATTAAAGCCTTAACGAAGGTGTAGCGATCTACATAAAGCACACAATGATGAAATGAATTGTTACCTACATTTATTAATCACAAAATTAGTACTCCATTCAAGACGGATTTTGATTAAGATTAGTCACTTACTGTTCTTAATTATAAATTAATATCAATACTATTATTTATATCTAATTGAATACTTAATTTGTAAACTTTAGGGTCCTTTATTACTTTGAATTAAATGAATAATTCGGGGCAATTGACCGGCTGTTTACATTTTGGACGTTCATCAAATAATTAACAGTCAATACAGTCGTAAAGTTTGAAATGGACAATAACACGGAAGCGGAGAAAGTTTTGCAATGTTATTTCAGTGCTTAACTCGGCGGAACTCAGGCGGAGGGTCGCTAAATCTTGCTCTATAAAAATTAATGGCCGCCCACTTAGCGACTCTCCTTTGCTGAAGTAGTTACTCCTTAAGTTAAATTATTGAAATATATTTCGTAACTTAATCGCAACGTAATTCGTAATTATTATTTGTATTACTTTTTATAAAATGCTGTATCGATAGAAAAGAGAAGAGGAAGAAGGGTTCATGACCCTACTCTTTCTTAAAGTATTAAAAACTTAATATGCTCAGTTCCTTTCCTTTTTCTGTACATGCAGAAAGAAATTAACAAATACTTCCTCAATGTTCTTCAGATCGGAACAATGTCTTAGCCAACATTATATAAGTAAATATACAGTAATTTTCATATAACTTAAGTAGATCCAGACGATAAAACAGATAATATCAAAACGTCCTGACTCTGCGCCAGGATTCTCTTCCTTTTGGCAAACAGCCAAATGTGAGTTACGTTTTGGGGTACCGACAGAATAAAAATTTTCATGATAATTTATCATGCCAATAGCACGAGTATCGAAAATTGCGTAATAGAGTATACTGGCATTTTCCCTTGTTGTTTGTATCAGGAATGTTTACGTTTAGTAGCGTTATCGAGTCGAATAAGCAAATTCCTATGTATTGGCGCTTGATATTCTGTTAATTTTTATTTATTAATATCGCTCTTTTGTGAATTCAAATACAATGTTAATTACAGGCGCTTTATTGAGAATAAATACGCAGTTGTTATATTTACAAATAAAATCATATATGCGTTGTATTTTTTTGGATATTGATAGTTAAATCAGCTAAATCCTATCTAATTGTACGTTTTGTTTTATATCGAGTTAAACGAATGACGCATGTGCATGACATGGAACAATTAGTTCGATTGAATCTTTCTCTCTAGAGAAAGGTAATAAGTATATTCGAAAGTTTGTAAACACACTTTCAAAATGCAACCAAATACAATTTGAGAAGCCATTATAGTTATGTTAGTATTAATGATAAAGAATATATACTAAATGGCTGAAACAAACTACTAAATAGAAAGAAAATTCGAATAATGGCATCATTAGGTGTAGAAAGTTCTAGCCCAGTTAACATTTATGTGTAATGAAGGAAATCCTGAGTGCATTCGCAGTGCAAGGGAACAATGACGTCATCCCCTCCCGGACGCAGCGGTTCCCTGGGAAAGTGCCGCCCGTTTCCACGCCGCCCGCCCGCGCTGACATTGAACGTCAATCATTATGAACTTGACTCACTTTTATTGTATCTTATCATATACAAATCGATTACGCTTTTTAGTTATGGAAAGTTTGTTTTATTTGTTTGCATTATCGGCTTTTGTACCATGGACGGAACATGATTGAGCGCTGTTAATACGACTAAAACTTTTGACGAATACCTACGTGACAAATTTTTGTCTAAGTATGAGTATGAACAATTTATAAAAATAACTAAAATGATATAAAAAATACTGAATGTCAAAGTATGTATTGCGAAATAAATAAACAAAAACATCCGTTTCAATACATGCTAACTGATCGAAAATAAGTTAACGACGACATGCACAAATCCCACGATAACAAGAGAAAGCGAAATGTTTGGAACCGATTGCAAATTGTAGACGTAATTAGAAACATCGGAAACATTAGTCACATTGAATTTGATAACGTTTCATTCTACAGAAAAACGTCAATGTATTATTTTTTTTCTTTTTAAATTTTTAAATTGATAAGAACATTGTCATTGGTATACACACACACACGCACACAAGTACTTACATTAAAAATAAAACTTTAAAATTGAACTTCAAATCCTATATCGAAACGTTACTCGAAAGTAAACAAATATTCAAGCAATGAAAACTCAACCAATTTAAAATAAATTTATCCGTACACATTGTAGATACTATTTGCATAATTTAATGTAAATAAGACTAACATATGAAACGTTCAAACGAGTTATAATAATCAGTATATTTATGAAGGTCATCGTAACGTCATATCGGTGATCTCACTGTTACATTCAGCACCTTGATATGATATAAGTGTAAAATTTTGTACATTTGATATAGATGTTTGAGCATTTACTTTATTAGTATAGCATTGTTTACGTATAAAATATAACCTCAGGGCTTTCAATCTGTCAATAAAGCTACAGCAACTCTTTGGTTGCACTTACCTCTGTGAGAGGCTGTCACCGCTGCTAGATTTAAATTCGAAAACCTTGCATTAGCGTCACCGATGTCTATATTTTTCCACCAGATCGGTTGGTGGATGGATCGAGGAGTAGCGCCAATTGCCTCCGCAGTATACTGTTATAGTTGTGGAACAAGTCTAGCGCACCCGTCCCGTCTAGACGGCGCGTCGGATGACGGATCCCTATCGGTCTCAGTAAAATTATGTGACGGGGGCGTTGTTGCAGATTTGGAGGTTATTTTAATCATCAATCTTCTTCAGATCTCCTGACCCCGTATTACTAAATAAATTATATATTCACACTTAAAGTGACAGTACAAAGTTTTATTTAGATATTACACAAATATAACACTTTTTAGTTCTTGAATGAATTCTGTCAATTGATCAATCGAACGTGAGATGTGAATATTGCAAAAATGCCTTTGTCTCAAGTTTAATTAATACCTGCCTGATTTAGGAACAATGTTCGAATCAAATTTCAATGGATAATGGTCGTATTATCGTGAAATAGTTCTGTTAATTGTTGTTTCTTTAAAAACAATTGAGTTATGAATGTATCATACCATGTACTAAGGTTACTTTAAATGTTGCAGATGTTGTATTTAGTCAAGATAAAACGGTGAATTCACTGGTATAGAAAAAAATCTCTTATAAAAATATGATTTATATTAACAAAAATGTAAAACGAGAACGTAAAATCAGATGTACCTATCTTGATTAGAGAACAATGCGTTCTTTACGAAACTTGTTAGTAATTTGTGGGACTTTGGCATCAACTTCTCTTTGGTGAGAGTGCGCTAAGTGGCGAAACAGTCGGTCCGACAATGGAACAAGAGTATGGTATCAGCCTCAGTACGAGCGTATCAGTCGCGGGTCATCGCACAACCTTTCACTAAAACGTTTTGTGCACTCTGTACCATCTCTTGTATTGTACTCATAATTTTATAGCATGTTTTGAATGGTTCAAGAATATTCTGTTAGAATAATAATACAAAAAAAGTGTGACCACATAAAGCTTCTCATTTGCGGTTTTATAGAAATAATCAAAGGAATTCGTAATATTTTTCTTCCCTTTTATTCATGTCGAATTGTTGTTTGATATTGAATTCTAAAAATAAACAGTCCAGCAAATATTTGGCATGTATTTTTCCATGTTTTGAGATAAAATTTAATCGACTTTAAGTTGAATGCTTCGTTGCTTAGGTATTACAAAATGTAATTGCTTTTTGATAATTGAGTTGTAGGCAATGTTACTTTTTGTAAAATGTTATTCCGAATGGTGACTTTGTATTTAATTATTTTATTGTTTGATTTGGTAAATCTTTTATACACATGTGATTTTATAAAATATTTAGCGTAGTAGTGTGATAAATGTTTGTTTTAGGTATATTGTGGACTTGTACATTCAAATATAAAACGTCACCTGAGTAAGTACTTAACAATTCACTAAATATTCGTGATTTACAAAATACACAAACAGTACAATTTATACACAAGTATAAAATAACAAAATAAATAATCAGGTCCAGAAGAAGAGGATAAAAATAGCGATAAAGAAAATGTTACTAACGATAAAGCAGAAAGTCAAGCAAATGAAGAAAAGTCAAACGAAAAAGATGAAAATCGAGATGCGATAGCCCAAGGCGACAATTTGCTCAATAAAAACGATGACACTGAACAAGATAATGATAATGATACAGATAATAACAATGATAAAAGTGCCGGTGATAGCGGAACTGAAAAAAACGACGTGACGGACGATAAAAAACCAGAATCCCATGGAGATAAAAAAACTAAATCTGAAGTCATAGCTGAAGATAACAACATAGATGAAAATATCAGTAATGAAGGTATAGTTATTTATTAATCTAATTGATCAACTAGCTCTCTTATTAATATGAAAGACAATATAGAGCTGTTTTATTAAAAACTGACTAGCGACCCGCCCCGGCTTCGCACGGGTGCAATGCTGATACTAAAAACACTACAGAAAAACTGTGAACGTTGTATATAAAAACATAGCGGCCCGCTCCGGCTTCGCACGGTATAAAATAGATAGCCGGGCGGCCGGCCGGTACCGCCGCAAACGCTACGTCCCGCAATTTTTAAATCTGTAATATCTTCGAAAATATTCACTTAAATCATACGGTGTAAAAGGCCATATAGATCTATATTAAATGAACAATGTATTCAAGGTATTTAATTGGTTAAGGATTAATGCTGTATTGGTTAAAATCGCATCGAAAATTAGCCATTATTTGTCGTAAAAAGTAAATGACAAAAAAAAGTTATTGTGGGTTATCCATAAGAGATAGACATATAACATCGTGGACTTTTCTGTAGACCTTTACAATGTTTATAATACTTAGTACATTATTTTGATAAAACTCGTAGGGTTCAGCCTGCGTTTGCAATGTAAGCGGAAAAATGTAATTTTTTACGACATCACATTAGAAACCTCAAAAATAACAGTACTTCTCCACTATTTAATGGATGTTATTATACATATAAACCTTCCTCTTGAATCACTCTATCTATTTAAAAAAACCGTATCAAAATCCGTTGCGTAGTTTCAAAGATTTAAGCGTACAAAGGGACATAGGGACATAGGGACAGGGAAAGCGACTTTGTTTTATACTATGTAGTGATATTCGTTAGTCTTACTTTCCGTAGTATATTTAAATGGGCCGATTTTTCAATGCTTGGATAAAACTCATCCGTCCAATAAAGTATTACACGATAATATTAAAATGTCACGTAAACTGTCAAATACGGGCAATTAGAATACGTTTTTAAAATGGTAGTTTTATACATTATTCGACGAATAAGTTTTATCCAAGCATTAAGGGCCCATAGACCGAAATTCATGTTTCTAAATCATGTTTTTTTCAGAGAAATCATCATATTTAAAATCCTAAAAAAATATATAGTACAGATAAACGTTTGATCTAGTGGAATTTTTGGATAGAAACACAATATTAAACATTTAACTCGATAAAAAAAAAATCAGAAGTTGCATCGATTTTGAAAGCAGATTCAGTTTTATGCGAATTAGGGAAACGCTATTTTTATGAAAATTTTACATTTCATTTACTAATCAGGTTTTACAGTAAAATTTTTGGATAGATATATAATTTAGCCCTTATTTTTTTTTATATAAAATATAATACGTAAATTAGGACTCGCGCGCACCACGCCAGTGCCGCCAAAGTCCAACCGGACGCCATCGAGGGAGGACCTGTGCTAGTTTTGCTCCCGACCACGTTGTAGTCGCCGCTCGTATAATTAGAACCGAGCGGCAAGTACAACGGCGAGCACGCCACAATATAAATAAATCAGTAGTTTAATTTTATTACCTACTAGCTTCCGCCCGCGACTCCGTCCGCGCGGATGTCGGTCTTCGCGTGGATGGTTTATTTCTCCATTTTGAGTAACTCTGACAATGAAATCTTATAAATATCTATTGGACCCAAATACGGCTAGGCCTATAATAATACGCAACGTGTGTTCGCGGTTCTACAGAACAACGTCTATGGATAAAACTGAAATATTAAGATTAATTTTTTTTCTACGTATTTTTCCAGGATAAAAAGTATCCTATTTTACGCCCAGGATAATAAGGTATAATTATACCAAGTTTCATCGAAATCGAACCGTTAGTTTTCACGTGATGTCTTCACATACAGACAGACAGACAGACAGACAGACAGACAGACAGACAAAAATTTTTTTAATCACATATTTGGGTTTGGTATCGATCCAGTAACACCCCCTGCTATTTATTTTTTCAATATTTTCAATGTACAGAATTGACCCTTCTACAGATTTATTATATGTATATATAGATTATAATTAATTTTCTGTTCCTGTAGATCAGACACGACCATTTAAAGTTGGTATGTATGTTTATGTCATTCAATCCATCTGCTTTAAACAAGGTGATACAATACAATATTTTTAAGTAAGAAGTAGTTAAACATTAATTTTTACATTACTTTAAATAGGCGATACGTTTACTCCACAAGAATTGCTGCCAGTGGCCATAAAATTGAGAGCAAAAGGTAAACTTATTGACATTTTTTTTATTTTTATATTAATTTCATAACTAATATATTCTTACTAATTCTGAACCATTCACTTGCAGTGAACAAACCAGGAGGTATGTATCTAAATATAAATAGTGTTTCATTGAATCGATTCTTCTCTTTAAAATTTATTTTCATGTTTTCAGGTGGCAAAGGATTTGTTAGTTCATCGAAAAGTCCTGAACAATTAGCGGATAAGTTGTTTGAAGCATTCTGTTAGCTTATACTTTATTATTTAATACACGATTATTATTTATATTTGAAATATTTTAATTTTTCTTTTTTTTTTCAGTCATGACTTTTAAACGTATTGTTACACTTGGAGGTTTGAATTACTTATAATTTTTGTTCGTTAACATTTTTTTATGTCCAAATGTATGCAAAAATAATGCAAATACATATATATTAATAGTATTTCAATATGCCTTTTTTAGAACCTGATATTACCGGACTTGACGCCCTTCAAGCTCTGGCTCTCAGTGGTGAAGGTGTGGTTTACATTATAAATAAAATACAATCATATATTATATTTCGAATATAAAACTATTTTTCTTACATAGCTGTCCAAAATATATCTGAAACAGTAACCGCACCATCACAAACAAAGTATTTACGGGGTACGTTTAAAATATACTTCCGAATACAATATCTAATAACAATAATTGTTTATTGATTTAGTATATTATTCTGGTTCTTTTTTAATTTCAGGTCAATTTGTCAAAATGAGGAACAAGCCAAAGACAAGCAGATTTAACCGTAGGCATCTTAATTCTTAATATTAAAATCTTTTATTGATTTCCATATAGGTTTATGGTTTATGGTTTACACATCTGCGTAAATTTATTTTTTCAGTTATAATGAAAAGGACTGCTAGTAAAGAAAGCAAGTCAAAAAACTCAAAACGACGAGGTACATATTTTTTATTTATATAATGTTCAAAATATCTTTTTTGTATAGCTTAATGTTTGGGTTATAAGTTTGTTTTCATTTTAAACAAAGGCATTGAACTAGCGAAGAAATTAAGGAAGAAAAGGCGCTTGGTCGTAAACAAACATCGACGCGCACCAGGTAAATAAGGTTAAAATAAAAATCAGTCAAGTGTAAGTTCCAATTGTGGACAAGTATTTCGTACATCTTGAAATATTTAAGAAAATTTTCTTTATATTTTACACTAAGTTCTCCGTTTCAATCATTATAAGTTTTTTTTTTTTTAATATTGTGATTTCTCAGTGGAAATTGTCTACACTAGTCTGGGCTTATGATTGAAAATATTCCTTCTTTATAAAAATCAATAAACCAAATCGTTATTTACCCATTCTAAATTTCAAGGGGCATAGTTTGAAAGACGGACAGACTGACACGGAATAGACAGACAGATCGACAGTCCGACATGTGTTATCGTTTACAAGTAAATATATTTCGACTTTGGTACCCTTTGTTTGTCTCATTTATACTTATTTTCCAAAATTGTGAAGGCGGCAAACTTATGAGAGTGAGGAAAACAAGACGATTAGTCGTTAATAAACGACGCCAAGTACAGCATAAAACCAGTAAGTAGAGATTATTGTAAGTAAAATCATAATACAAAATGGTTTTGATACTCAATAGTTCATATTTTTGTTGATTTGTATTGTGTATGTTCAGCAACTACCAAGGATAAAGAATCAGCCTGTCATTGGGGCTACGAGTGCAGCGATCCTACTGATTTAGACACATGTCAACTGTTCACAAAGTGCAAGGATCAAAAAGAAGCAAAAGAAGACAGTGAGAACCGTTTTCTTTCTATTTTCACATCCATTGTCACATGTAGCTTGATTCTTTTATGCAATTCTATTTTTAGACATAAAAGTTCCTCACAACAGCGATGAACATTCAAAGGCAATTCAACAATTTCGGAAGATGTGTAAGTAATAATAAATACATATTAATTATTATATTGCAATCTATTATTTTTAAAATATATTCAAATGAAATTCTCGTTCCATTAGTAGGAATATCGCTTGTGGACGAAGAAGTTGAAAAAATATGTAAGTTTTTAAGTTATGCATGATTAGACCTAAATAATTAAATGATTTTAATTAAAGTGATTAAGGAAATATACCATTATGCATGATTTTCTTTTACAGTGGAGAGTCGGATTATTAGTATAAAACCAAATAAATTGGGTAAGGTGAAACAAGTTTTTAGTATCGAATGAAATTATTTACATAATAAGTACTTACTTAATCGATTTTTGTAATTTAACTCTTAGATTTTGTATAAATTTTTATTTATATTAGATTTAACTTTAAATTTTAACAAAATTGATTTATTAACGCCAATAACTATATCCTCTTTACATTATATTAACATTAAAGGTGCCGATGAAAGGATTGAAAGTCTATCAGAATATTTTAATAGTATTGTAATGGCGGAAGAACAACGTAAGTATAAAATATATATTTCTTATTTTATTTTTATGAGATACACAAATTTATAATATACATGATCCAAATTTATAATATATATGTAAAACAACAGGGACAACGACTGCATTGTCTCCATCTGCAGACGATGAAGATACCACCGAAATTAATAATGATAATGCGACGAAAGAGGTAAATATTTTTTACATCTCTACAGTAATCGATTCGCTTGACCCGTCATATTTTTTGCTCAATGAACGCATTTTATTTTCAGCAAAACCAGAAGATGATTGAAAATGATTTTAAAAATGAAAGCAAAGAGAAGCACGAAATGAGAAAAAGTTTAAAATTTATGATAAAAACAACACCGGCCTCCAGTTGATTTTTAAATAACATTATTCCAACAAATTTTCGTTTCCATTTATTAACTTATTCGTGGAAGGGACTTTTGTTTCAATAGTCTAGACTTCAAAAGGTAAAAGGTTACACGCGCCGCTCCTGATGTTATACAAAGATTTCCTTAGTTATATCTAATGTCGGACAAGGCCAGCACTAGAATGGATACAATAAAGTCTGTCGGGAGTGTCCCGGAAACAAATGACAACATTCAAAGACCTAGCTTTCAATGTGCTTGTCGGGCATTACTGCTCTTCTTATAGAGTCGTTCAATTCACTTCTATTAGATTAAAATGTTTGATTGCTTTAAAGGTTACTCATGCACAAGACGCGATGTATTTATTATTTTGTATATTTTCTGATGGATTAGTTTAACGAGATAATTTTTGGTATTTGTAGCTTACCATCCAATATTAATCTACCATGGTAACTCTAGTACGCTCGACGTCTGGACCTAATTTCGTTAGTAAATTAACACTGTTCATACGTATAGGAACGTGGTTTGAATGTGTTAAAGGCGAGTGTCATAAGCGGAGTCGTTATTGCATTAGAATAAGAGATCATGCATCTCAATGCCATATTTAAATGCTGACAATAATGTCATACATTATTGAATTACCTACCTATTTAGCATTAAATTTTAATGGAGGCATTATTAATCAATTTTCAATTTTATAGGAATAAGCTAAAGCATTAGATTTAAAGTTGCAACGGTGATTTCTCACCTGCGAGAGTAATTATTATATGTACGCCGCAGTTGAAAACGAATTTGGGCGTAAAACAATATAATTTGGTAGAGTGACATTTCAATTTGAGTTTGCTTTTTGTCCGGCCACCGTAGTGGAAAGCAAAGCTAGTTTTGATCGTTTCAGCGATGTATGTGACAGGCGTCACTTGCGTCCTGGGACCAAACTGCGATACAAGACTTGGAAATAATGGCAATTTTGAAAACAAATTTATTTCATACGGGTTTGGTAATCTATGACGATTTTACACTGGCACACATGCAGGCAAAATAGCGTTTGCTGAATAAGGGTTACTGATCAAGCTTAATAAATGCAAAGCTTAAGATACTGAAACAGGGTTTTATCAATTCGACTCGGGTGTATGTATTAATTATGTAATCTATAAAATATTGAAAATAGGGATGTAACGATACCGATACCGATACCGATATATCGGCCGATATAATCGGCAAGCCGATATATCGGTATCGCCGATTATAAAACAACCGATACCGATATCAAACAATTCAAAAAACCGCGCCCAATGAACGATGCGGGAGGCCGCCCGCGCGTGCGCACTTTGTTTTTTGAAAAAACTCTACCAATAGTAAACTTTTATTAGGAACTGATTGTATGTGTATAACTTAAAGTTTAACTGACTTTGCAAAATAATAATACTAAAATAAATGGTTTTCTTGTTTTTTGATTTGGCATTGTTATTTAAAAGAATACGATTTACAGTTGAGTGTCTGTTAAATGTTGGTAACTTTTATGCATAATTCACTATTTATTTTTCTACCAAGCCATCGATATCGGTATCGGTATCGGTATCGCCGATATTTTATTACAAATATCGGTATCGGTATCGTATCGGCAAAATCATGTATCGTTACATCCCTAATTGAAAATATTCACTGTTAATAATCTATTAGAACTCCAAGTGATACATCGCATTGCTCCGTTGCGACTGTGACCGAAATTAAATATTTTTCCTCATTTAGAAAACAGAGTAAGTTAATGGGTTTCACTTTGAAATAACACTCTGACTGTATGTAGCCACACATGTTGTAAGTGTTCAAAACGTAAAATAGCTCTTGTTTTATAAATTTACATGTATTATCTGAATTGATTCAAACCTAAAATTTAATATTTCGTCGTCGTCGTTATAATATGTTTAAATGTTAATGTTTGGGTTGATCAATTTTATTTTGTTCAATTTATTATTGCTCTACATGTAGAATTCATTCTGCATAAGCAGTTGTACTAACATTAAAAATATACATTCCGCAATCGGGGTTCCCGTATGCCAAACACGAACACCGCAATTAAAATATGAGGGTAGGGTCGGGTGGTCGTTAAGGGGCCTTGGGCCGACATTCATGTTTCTAAATCATGTTTTT